>JAVFBY010099561.1:0-12097 GCA_034781015.1 Tonicella lineata
TTTAGTCGCTCGATCCGACAAGGGATTGTAATGGAGAGTCTATACCTCGGAATAAAACCCTTGTCTAGAGAAGATGTCTTGGTTACAACAATGTCTACTTAAAAGACTTGGTTACAATAATGTCAATGTCATTATACAGGGCACCCATGCCAATAACTTTTCTTGTCGATTTGTGTCGGATGCATAATGATGTGTTAAATATTATGTTATCGTCAGCATATTGCAAAAACAGCCCACACCTAAGCACTTGAACAGTAAATGTACGAGTGTTTCCTTCACTCATTGGGCCCATATAAATATAAACATTGAGTACGGTGTTAAACCATTCAGAAACAAATGTAAAATGCTGATACAGCCGGGTAAATAAAAAATAACGTGTACCTCGATTTTCCATTTTGATGACACCTTGCAATACTTTTATATAAGACGGGAAAATTTAAAATTTAAAATATTAAAAGTGGTTCTATATTTCCTGGTTTATGTCCATCTAGCAGCTTTCCATGTGTATTGGGGAATGTTTGTGTTTGTTGCATCTTGACACTGTATTGTCCATGCATGATAATAACACAAAAAAACATATTCATCCTAAAGTTGGTTTTTAAGTGATAGATTGTGCATTTTTGTAAAAAGAATGAATGTGTGGTCAATTTTATCGATGTAATGTGTTTTGTTTTGTTTTTAATCAATCTTTCTATTAAAATTAATAGTATTTAATCTTTTGGGATTTTTTTTTTCTCAAATTTATGTGTCATGTTAGAAGTTCTCTTGCCTGTGATGTCAAGGCTGATTTCCTGAAATGTTTTGAGGCATTAAAGCATGATAATGAACAGTTTCAACACACCGAGGGCAGCATATTTTAAAACTCTTAAATACAGTCTATCTAAAAGACTACCTTCATTTCCCTAAAGCTCCCTGAAAACTTAAATTATCATTAACACCTCAAAGCACTTGCGGAAACCACCCTTGATATCCGGTGAAATGACAATGTATTTATGTATTTACTGTGCAAATCACTAAGCCAACAAAAATATAAATTGGCTGTAAAGGGGATGGCACAACGACGCAATGTTAATCACACCTGGGCATGTATGTGCAATTTTTGCTCAATGTGTCAAGGGCTGTGTTTTGTGATTTTTGGTCACTAATAAATTTGCAGCTATCAAACAGGTTAGATAGTTTCAAAGGATGGTGCGACTATCTTGTCTGGTCACCTTGGTATCGAATAGAATGCAATAGATTTGTTTATATTTAACAGTCGTCAGAATAATGGGAGTTTTAGGGACCAAATGATACCAGCCTTATGGATTCTTTAACTTACCAATGCTTCATCATTGTTAATAGGGGCCAAATTTTCAAGAATATGGTCTACTGGCTCCCACATTTCGAACCCTGTTTAATCATGTGTTGAACATTTTCATCAAAAATATGCATCATGTGTCATCTCCATTCGAAGTGAAAATCTTGCTGCGATAAGTTTGAAGCTACCTTATAACTTCTAGCAGTTGGGACATTCTAATTTTGGGACAGTCTCATAGAAATAACATGTAAGACCCCATGTGGTAAAGCCTAATTCTCTTAAGTATAAATTCTCCTTTAGTCACTTTTGTGTGTGAACTTAAGAAACAGATAATTAGTTTTGATAGGTTTAACCTATAGACCTGTTCTGTAGTTTTCTACAAAAATGATCCACAAATTGTTCCTATTTTCACTCAAATTAATAAATGACTTTACGCTAGCTATGTAAGGATTCATTGAAATCGAAATTTGACAAATAATGACTTTATTTTTTAACGGCGATGTACATGTATTTCATAACAGTTTGTGTAAAAGATTTTGCTAATATTCGCTCCAGAATTGATCATTGTATATCTTCAAACAATCATTTTTAACCTGAAAAAATTCAAGTTCGAGCTGTTAAGATTGTATCAAGGTTAATTCAGATTTTAACAGAATTTTATGAGCAGAATTTCCGCATTTCTTTGCACCATTATTTTCTCATTGCAGGTTATAGCGTTCCCACGGTGAACTGCCCTTACTTCGCTCTCTGGATGTCTAGTCTATTTGATAAAACCATCAAGATGATCCTACCGAATGTCGGCAAAGTTACCAAGTTTGACAACACAAGGGTAAGTTACCACTGAAGATTAATTATGCTACAAGTAAGTATGGTGAGTGGAAGCTCCCTGTGTCCTGGCCTTCTCTGAATTAGGTGATGAGAGGGAGGCAGGAACAACACCTGTGCCCTGATTTCTGAATAAGACAACGAGAGGGAGGAGGAAGCTTTCTGGCACATGGTCTTCTCTGGTTTTAGCTAATTCAATTTTAAAGAAAATCCAATTCAAAACAATTTTGACTGTTTTAACACCTTTGTTCAGTTTTCAACATTGGCATATAGGCAAAACTAACACTTCAATATTGAATCATTCTCCATTTCCTTTACTAGAAGGTTTTTATGTTTTCATAACATCTGCAGGACTAGTTGAAACACGCTGTGACATCATGACCTCAATAACATGATGGTACAGAACATCTGTCCTCATTTTTGGTTTAGGGCATCACTGATTATGATGTAATGTTTTTAATATTTTTGTTTCATGTTTTGCTTTGAAAAAACTTCAGGTTACTCACGTCAAAGCGTACTCAAAAACATTAAAAACATTACATCATAATCACTGATGCCCTTAAAGAACTACCAAAGATGATGACAGATGTTCTGTAATGTCATGTTATTAAAGTCATAACATTATATCATCACAGCGTGTTTCAAAACAAGACCTGAAGATGCTATGAAAAAACAGCCAAAATGGTTTTGAATTGGATTAGAATCGGAATAACCATGCCAAATTTGATGTTTTGCCACCATTAATGTTAGGTTTTACAGTGGCAAATATCCGTTTTACCAACTCCGCTGATGCATTTTTGGCAAAACTCTATTTGATACCGTAAAACCTGGCATTAACAGTGGCAAAACGTCAAATTCAGCATGGATTAATTAACCATTGTAATTAAGCATGGTTATTCACTAAAAAAAATCTTCAATGTGCTGTAAAACACCAGATAATTGAACAATACCAACATTTACATTTGTGATTTCAACATTTTTGATGTACAGTTTACAGAAGTATAAATATTTGATTGAAACCAAACAGAACCCTGAAGAAGATTGTAATGATTTTGAATAGAAATTCTGCATATATCCTCAGATAATAATTGTAAATGTTTAATGATTCCTCTGCAAATATGTATTTGTTTTCTATTCATAAAAGTTTAGATGACGTTATCTTGGTTAGCAAGAGCTTTCTGTGCTCTCTTATCTGGGCATCTGGAAGCTCGTAAATGTTGCAAGGGAGATAAGTTGGACTCTTAAGACTGTTTTACAACGCAGCTGAGATTCGAAAGTGATGCAAATTTATTAAGTCACGGATGTTTTTCCTCTGGGACGTCATATGAGTCGCATTTGAATGCATTATGTGTCATGAAACCAGCATCAGGGTCCAAAGTTATCTCCCTTTCCAACATTTACGAGTCCCCCATTGTCTGTTGCTTGTGACGGCAATGAGGCTGCCTTAAAAAGAAAAAAAGAATCAAATTGATCAAATAAATGCCTGGGATAACTCATATATTGACATGAATTACAAAACAATTGTGCAATTTTGTTTTTTTCAGATGAAGGAAGTTTTAGGAATAACTCCTTTTGAAGCTAAGGACACTTTGGTGGAGATGGCCTATACAATGATTGAAAACGGATTCATCAAGAAGTCAAAGAAGTTTACTGGTCCAAATAAAGCCAGCGAAGAAGCTGAGGGACAAGAGGGGAGCGCCAAACCAGAAGACGAAAACAACAAACCGAAAGAAAATGGTGAAGCCACTGAAGACAAGAGTAAGCCAGACGAAGACATCAAGAAGGAAGACGAAAAGATTGAAGATGTTGGTGAAAAGAAGGCTGAAGAAATAAAGAAAGATGAAGATCTGAAAGCAAATGAAACTGCAGAAGAAAAACCTGCCGAAAATCCGCCAGCCGAAAAATAAAAAAAAATGCGAAATTCTTATTTTTTGTGTCACAAAGACCTGGCATAGATTGATTGACATTTGTACCATTGCGTGAAGGCCACTAAGCATAAAGAAGCCTGCCCGTCTTTAACTATTTCAAGAAAGTATTGGTTTTTGTCTTCTCAAAAACAGATGGAACTTGTCTTAATACAATTTTTTTTCAAAGGAAGAGGCAAATTACCTAACTCTATCATGGAATAAGATTTGACCGAGCATCTAGAATACTTTTACATAATGTATTGAATAAGACCGAAATAATTTTTGGCAAAACAAATTGGAATGAAGCCTCAGTATTTTCCTGATCTTGTTTTATCTCATCTTATTTTAATTTTGTGTAAGATCAATTAAATTGGCAGGTGGTGTAATAATTACCCCTGTGTCGAAGCTCAATACAATCGCAATGGAGTCCTATTTCAATCTAGTTGTTCTTGCAGCACTCAAGCTTTTAAACTTGTAACCATTTCACCTACTAAGTATTTGTATTGATATATATGAAATGTATTTAAAAGTGAAGCCGTCTTCAAATTGATAAATGTATTTTATTTGCTCAGCCATGAATTAATGTCAAATTTGATCTACTGTATTGATTGTCCGTATAAATATACTCTTCATTTTAACCATTCTTTCAAAATGCTCAATGTCCCTTTACTAATAAAGTTTAATACTATCTCCCTCCATTTTGTGTACATTACAATCTAGAAAAAAATATTTAAATGCATAAGACCCCCAAACACCAACTTGACAATTTTTACATTATATTAAAAGAGGAGGCGTATTATTATTATTTTTAAAAGGGACCATTTTATTTTAAAAAATTCAATCTGTGGCAAGTTCATTGACGAATCATGGGTGGTCATATACAGCCATTTATGGGCCTAGTTTGGCCAGTCGATCATAAAATTCACACATTTTTACTTCATTGTCTTGCTTGTAAGATTTTGTTCGAACAATTGGCAGTTATTATGCCGAGCTATTGTCATGTATCGCAGAAAGCTCTTTGTTTCAAATAGTTGATGCTCTAAAAAAAATGAAACAGTGTTTTATACCTTGAGGCTTTGTTTTAAAACCAAAAATTTTTGAAATTAATATAGGATGACTCATTTTACTATGTTACTTTTATTTTAAATTTTGGCTTCCCAGATTAAACCATCACTTTCTCCGGAGATTTTGCCTGCAAAAAATATTTGTGTAATATATGTGTATGTTTGAGTGAGTTTCTGAAAATTAGAAGGCAAAGAGTTATTTAGTGTGAGGCTAAATGAACAATATCATTGATATTGTTGTTGTTATTATTACATTCTGGCTTAAAATGGTGATCAAATATATTTGGGTATTAAGTATGTTCGTGCTATTTTATTCAACAAAATCTATGTATTTTCATAATTTCGCCAAAAATGTAATTTTAAAAATGTTTGGACATATGTTATGTTTATTTTTAAATTGTTTTGAGAAATTGATTGCTTCAAGACATAAAGGGATTACAAACATGTTAAACACTTATTTTGTGTGTGCGAGGAGTTACTGCCCTTATAAACCCTTTCTAATTTTGAAGGTGATTTTGTGATGTGATATTCTGCTGTGTAATGGTGCTCTTCAATTTGTTATGGCCATGGAGGTAAAAATAGTAAGACAAATAGAATCAGTCAGTAGTTGCATTATTGTCAGTATTCTATATTTTGATGTGTATTAAGTTGCTGTGGACCAAGGTCAATATTTTTTAGAACTGCATGTGCTACATGTAGTTAGTGGACATTTATCTTGTCCATTCTTATAAAAGTCTCCTTTATAGCGTTGGAAAACTGGTTATGGGTGACAAATTCTTTATAAGTATGCATAGCAAAGTCTTCGTACATCGATGTACATCGAGGTCTAAGAACCAGAACTGTATGTCCAAATTTGATGTTTTGAGAAAAATAGCCAGTTCTGGCTGAAAAGCAATATCATATAATAGACATGTTCACTTTGACTTTACTCCGGCACAGTCCATTTTGAAATATTGGACAGAGACACTTCTGTCAGTATAAACAAATACATGCTTAATAGTGGACTTAACTCATTTTAGCCCAAATTGGATATAGACTGTTCTGGCTTTAAGCCCTCGATATGTTTTATTTAGTTCATTTCTAAACATAGCTTTACATTAGTCCTGGTATATAAGCCTGACAATGCTGTGAAAAATAGATTAAAATATTTCCGACATATGTAGGCCTAGATGGAAGTAGTATTCATCCAAGTAGCCTTAAAAAGGCTCCTTTTCTTCAAATTAAAACATTTTTTGTTAAGTGATATAAAAACAGTGTGTGTTTAATTATATTGAGATTAATTTTAGTGCAATCGGAGGAAGGGATGTATGCTACATATATTTCAAAAGCAAATCACTGGTAGAGGGTAGACGATCCATTAAAACAGATAGATTATCATGTTCTAGATAACTCTCAAGTGACTGCAGTTTTCAATGGAATATAAATATAAGCATGTAAAGATGTTAAATGTTATAATCCACACATGATGAGGCAATGCATGACGAAAACTCTTTTATAACCGTTTTTTCTTAAATATATATATTATGTAGAGAAATGTTGACAGCCTTTTCTTGGGTGAACTTTAGGTTCACTCTATCGTCTGCCTTTATAGCTCAGTGGGAAGTGTGTTGGCCCTGCTAGCCAAAGGTCCCCGGTTCGATCCAGTTTGAGAGCTGTACAATTATCTTTCTCTACATTTATAGAATAAACTTTATATCGAAAAATAATAGATAAAATTCTTTATTTCATACATCTCTGTGGTGAAATATTCTATAGTTGGCATCTTTTTAATTTCATCACACCAGTGCTTCAAAAGTATGTATTAATATATTTTAAGTTTTCCGTACATGTTGCCCCTGCATTGGGCATGATGCCCTGTTTCTCGCAAAGCTAAGGGCATCAGGAAGTTGATTTTTTGTGATGTCCTGTTGAGTGTTTTCTGTCATGCCCTTGCCCTGTCTTTGATATTTCTGCTAACAAAAAGAAATAATTTTAAAAAAAAAACATCATTGGAATCTCCAGTTTATTTGATCCCTTCTCCGATTTGTGTAGGGTTTCTACATGTATATCTAGTCGCGGTATATTAGTTACCAATGGGGTTGGCTCACTGACTGAACAGGGAGAAAATCTGTTATTCCAGTACTTATACAATAGCATAATATAAATATTCATGCAATTGAACTTATGTAAGACAACAGAACCTTCAGTTATGAGTGGCCGATTTACCTCCCTTTTTAGCCACTGACTAGCCCCATTAATGTGCAATGTGGATTTTTAGCTCTTTTAAACATTAAGGACTAAAACTTTTAACTCTCGTTTTTATGCTTTTTCTCCAACCCTGTGATTGCTGCTGTTCTTATGGTGGCAAGAGTGATGTCATTTTATTGGAATTCTACGTTGTCAATTAGGAAGTGATCTTTAAGAATAATTCAATAATATTGTTGGATAATGTGTTCTTTGTATCTTCTAACACAGATACCAGAGTCATGAGACAAATGTCATTTTATCAGTATTTACTAGCTGTATAGGCCCATGTCCAATGAACATAGTAATCTGGTAATCACAATAGTAGCTGCGCCTTCTAGCACATAGGTTGTTGTTTATATTCTCTACAATCCTGCAGATTTGATCTGCAGTGTGTGAATGCATGCGGAGATTAAGCAACGTCTTATTTCTCCGATGATTTAATTGCAGTTGTGCTAAATTTACCATGCTCAGTAAAATTCTGCCATGGCTCAGTGGCTAGTGCATCGGTCTGCAGACCTACTTCCACCCAGTCTTCAGACTGCCTGTTGATCCTTGGTACCACCCCCTTCACTTTCAGTCACGGAAATGTTGCACACCGGTTTCAATACGAATATAAAGGGAGTGTAATCTGAAACTAACAAAAACATATTGTTTAAAGGAATTGTCCTACAACAAAGTTAAAACTTATGGTGCATGCATTCATTTTCATTTTGCCAAACTAAATTTTTGTAAGATTTTTTGAAATATTTTTATGCTATGGTATTCTTGTTGCGAAAACAATATTTTTCTATGTATGTTTCCACTACTTGGTATCTTTTGAAATTAACTTTGATATTAACAAATATTTTTCATTTTAGCTATTGGTAACTGTTGAATATTTCCACCTAACGCCAGTATTTTTATACTATGTTTTTATATTATTTTGCACTATTTTTTCCCACCTTTCTATTTTACATTGATGATATAAAAATGTTATTTCTTCTTCGCATGGATATGTTATTTTAATATTTCGGTATACTGTGTATCCATTTTGACACTTTTGGTCTGCCAGCTATTTTTGTACATGACTGATAGCTAGACAGTAATGCATATAACTATATAGGAACGATATAAAATACAATTTTCTAGTATATGTCTCCGGAGTGGTAAAAAGTTTTATCTTCCTGAAAATTTTCGAATTGTTTGTCCTATGATTTTCAACTACTACTTTACATGTATCTAGACTTTTTAGATTCAAATGAATGATCTTGTTAGTAAAAAGTAAATTTGAATGAGTGATGGACAGTCATTCAAATTTAGTAAATAAAGGACCAGTTAAATTATCTTTAGACTTAGCCATGCCAAAATCTTGGTACTTTAGCTTCCTATAAATGTTAAAGAGTCACAGTAGCCACAAAAAAATAATATTTTTGTGTTATTATCGAATCACATGAGTAATACATATTTTTCTCGAGAAGCAAAAGTTAGAGGTCTTGGTTAATCCCACCCCTATCATTGTAGGTTTATTGGAGGATTAGAGGTTACTTACACTATGAAATTTAAATGTTATAATAAATTATCTGAGTTACACATTGTTATGTAGACCTGTCAGTCTCTGTGGTTAAGCCATTCCCATGCCCCTTCACGATTTGAAATGCCGAGTCTTTGAAGCTGCATTTATAAATGCTCGCACTACCCTCTTTAGGTTAAGCTTTTGTTTTTGGTCTTATACCAACTAAATACTCATTGATTCAATTTGTTGATAAAACTTAACTTTGGATGACATTGTCTCTATAAGGCTTCAGTGGCTTATACACTAATGTTAAACTGGTCTTTGTAAAAGAAATGCGTATTTGTCATGCTTTGTACAAAGTTAGCTTATGTATGTTAATGAAGATTCCCCTTGGAAAAACTTTTGTATTCACATTTGTTGTTTTAATTGAAGGCCCTCGGCTGACTTGGTACGTGTAGGTTTGCATTCACGTGGATAATTGCAAGGTGAAAAACAGAAAATGATGACTACAGTCTTTTTCCCCCAGGACTCCTCAAAAAAATTATATTCTTGTTAGTTTGATTCATTAAAAAAGGATTCATTTAATTCAGTAAAAAAGGATTCAATTTAATTTAGTAAATATGGAATCAGTAAATAGTGATAAGCTGTCAGTAAAGAGACAATTAGACAATTTCTGATTAAATTCAAAATACAAATTTGAAGATTTTGAACATAGATGTATATCTTAATTCTCAGATATAGATAAAGATTTGATAATAACATATTACCTGGAGACACTAGGGTGATAATGCCAAAATGTTATATGTCAGAATTCAAAACGGAGTGTACCGGTATGTACTTTAAGAGCTTGTACAAATTTTGAGTAAAGTATAAAACTGCCCCAGGATTTTCACATTTCTTTGTTTTAACTCGTGTTTAAGTTTGTGTATGTAACATGTGAAAAACCTGCTAGCCACTAGATGTTTAGAATTATAGAATTGATAAAATGTATGGTTTTTTAAAATACTGCCTGTGGTTTCTTGTCTGATTAATGAAACCAATTTGATGTCAAAACAAAATGAAAGATAACCATAGTTTTAAAGTTTATCATTGCCAGCCACAATGAATGTTTGTTATAATGTACCTTATTGCTTCCGAAAATTGAATATGAATATGTGGAAAAAATTCAATGTGTTGAAAAAAAATTGTCTTTTATATTATGCTTTTAACATTGTTTTATGAACTGTGGAAATCAAATGTATACTCTTGTATGTATTTTAGACTTGTAGTTTAGTGTTGTATGTAGGCAATTTGTTAGTGTAGCATATAAAAGGTTCAAATTGCAATTAAGTGGGCGACCTGTAGCAAGTTTTCACTCGATTTCAATTTTAAAATAAATATTTATCATCTGGACCTAGTCTCTATCAATATATTTAGGGAAAGCCTCCATGCCCCGTTTCCAAATACATCTTAGAACAAGGTGCGCAAACGACTTTTCTCGCACTCTAACGCGTTACTAGTCCTCTACTGAACCCAGAAAGATTTGTTAAGATAGCAAGTCTTGGGATCACATGCTGTTCTACCTAGAAAATATAAAGGAAAGCCAATAGCGCACCTTAAATATGCCTGTACATGTTGTAGCAGATTTATTAATTTAATTTCTTTTTTTTGATGATTTGGTGTCATTTTCTGATTGAGAAAATGTTTACATTATCAATTGATCCGAAGACAATCCTTGAATAAATTGAATCCATATTTGCATGTTCTTTACCAAATAAAATGATTCAAGATTTTATCTCTTTTAGGGAAACTGACCAAATTCTAAAATTAAATCTATTATCCTGAATTCAATCTTGTGGGCTGTGGGGTTTATTTTTTCTCTCTTTGTTGTCTGTTTTGTTTTTTTTACATTCCGAAAAACTAAAATAGTATTAATTAGATTAGAACCAGTAAGTTTATATTGATAGTAATTCCAATTTTTTGAAGTTCTACAAACCAGTATGAATTGCCGTATTTCCTTTTGTTCCCATTTTTCATATTGCTTCAAACACAGTTTTTTTAAAGGCCATTATTTGTATTAAAAAGTTTGTTGTTAATTAAAATGTTGATCGCTGAAAAAAGAAACATTGTCTAAAATTATGCCACTCTCTGTTGTGCCATCTTTCGCAAACCAGTTGTATTCTGATCTCAGAATAAAACTGGCTACAGCAAAGATGTGATTCTTAAGATTTATTGTACTATTTAATTTTGAACTAAAATGTCTCACTTGTGTTCACCTTTCAATTCCACTTAATCTGTTACTGTAAGCTCAGTTGTGAATATTGTAAAAATAAAGTATGTAGTAAGCCTTCAAGTGTACGCAAACATTTTTGTTGATTGTTTGTTTTATTGCAGAAACTTTCTCAGATATGGTAGTCCTGGGATAGCCTTATGAGTTATGATTAGTAAATGATAGGGCTATGTGTTTAGTAAATGCCTCTACAGAAAAAAAATTGACAATTGCTCTGGTGACAATTGCTCTGGTGACAATTGCTCCGACAGCATTTGCTCCAGCGACATTTGCTCCAGCGACATTTGCTCCGGTGACAATTGATCATGCGACAATTGCCCCGCTGACAATTGCTCCGTCGACAATTGCTCGCTGACATTGGCTCCAGGGACGATTGCTCTGATTGTGCGTAGATTATATGTGGGTGGTTAAAGAGGAGAAAAAATAAAAAATAAATTTTAAACATATCAAATATGGCCTCCACTAGCTTAACACTTATCAGCCACATGTATCACTGATTATGGTACCCAATACAGCAGATCTATTATTGGGGACGTAGCAATTGTCTCCAGAGCAAATGTCACTGGAGCAAATCGCAGGAGCAGTGCAGCCTTATGAGTTATAATATGGTAAATGATAGGGCTATGCATTTAGTAAATGCCTCTACAAAAAAAAATGGATAACTTGTCCGCTCGTTCTGCATAGTGCTAACCTGCTATTTATTAGGACTAAGGGCTATGTTATGTTTATCATGGCTATAACTTCTGCATGTATGCTCCTGATCTGACCAAGTAGATCTGAGATGTGTTGTAATTAACCCAGAGCACTTTGGTCATATGAACGAAATACCAATATCTGATCCCTGGAGCATTTAGATTGTAACCTATCATATGGTAACCCGACAATTACTCTAACCACATTTGCTCCGGCGACAATAAGCGCATCTTCGCTAGCCAAGGTCTTTATTACGAGCAACTCTCCATTACAATACCTTGGCAGATCGAGCAACCCAAATCAGAATTTACAACTGCGCCCTCT
>JAVFBY010099672.1:0-12097 GCA_034781015.1 Tonicella lineata
GAAAGAAAAGCTTACAATCCATGACCTTTGGCTAGCAGAGCCAACACTGGGCTACAGAGGCCGGTGATAGAGTGACTCGACCATTCACACAAGTAAAGGCGGCCAATATATAAACATTTCTATCTTACAATGCCGTCTTCGCAAGCCAAGTGTAAAACTTTGTATTACCCTTGGCATGCTAGTATTTCATATGCCTTTAGTGTTATCTCGGTCGAATAACGGCAGATAATCTAGCCCAATTGAATTCTCTGACCATTAAATAAGCCATTTCATCTGTAGGCCTACGACTCGAGTTGAGAAGTTTTGTCAGAAAGAAGCACTCGAAATCCGGCAACTTCCACAAGATAAGGCGCTTGTATTCTATCTAGAGTCAAAACGATATCCAACATATAGATGTTACATTATTTATTTAGTACGAGATGTTCTTTTGTGGGCCGGAACATCAAACTAGCGATTGCTGTGCACGTGGTCAAGTTAGAGTCGCTGATTGGGGCAATCAAAATCGAGCATATGAGGAAAATAAGGTTCTAACGTGGAATTGAATTCTTATAGCGCATGCTGTTACTATACGTGTATACGTCTAGAGATACCATGTGTTCGGGTGATGCACAATGCTTCATAATGTCTGTTATTTCCAAATGATGGCATTCTAAGAGTCTACAACCAGCTCAGTAAAACACAATGAACAATGTTGAGAATGTGTATACATCATGGGTTTTACAATCTTAAAAAGCTTTGGTAGAAAATACCAGTAAAAATAAATTTTGTGAACGGGTCTCCCAAATCGTTTAGGCCGAAACCATCGAATTGTTTTAAAATTAAGAAATAGATCTTTTTTTTTTAACCTAAAATCACTAAGATAAGTGCGGTTTCACCTTATCCTAAAATAGTGCACAATTCCTTTTTACTAGCAGTTATCTGAGTTATTTTAAGTAAAAAAACAAATCTTTAATTCTATTCTATCATACTTATATACCGCACAAAAAATTAAAACAAACCCAAAATTGAACATTTGTAGCCTTTTCTGTATTAAAAAACCCCATTAACCCCTGAATAGTGAAATGGGGAAGGACATGGCAGAGAATTATGGCCTACGTGACAACATTCGACTGGGACGGCTGCATGTTTTTTCCAGAGGGGTGAACAGAAAGTATAACTCTATAATCGCTAAATGTTGTACACATTAAATGCTCTAAATGTGTTTCAAATGTATACATTTGGCTATTAAACATAACACGCTGTCCGACTTGTTATATGCTTCTTTTTGTGTTAGATGATATATTAATTCGAATTGGAAACGACAGACGACATGTCACCACTGCGCTGATTGTCAATTTAAAATTCCATAGAACGTCTTGACACCAATACTCCTTTCAGGAACGTTATGACGTCAATTATTCTTTTCATCTATTGGCAGTTTTAGGCAAAACAGATTTCTATTCTTAATGTATTACAGATGTGATGAATACACTATTAACTGCTGTACGGTTTTTAAAAGGCAGTTTATAATGTTATATTTGTAAATTTAGCACTTTAAGCCGAACAAAATCCATTTGGGAGACTCTTCAAAGAAGCAAAAAACTAGAAAAAACAGTTTTAGTTAACATGCTGATGGGGATTATCTTGTATTCAATTCTGAAATAAGATCTTTGTCGATGCATTAGCTATGAAGAGGAAATACCGTATCACGTTTAAATGTCAGCGGTCACAATTCAATATTTTGTAACAAGAGCTACTACGTAACTACTTTGCCATATATGCAGTAAATAACAAATACAGTCATAAGAAGTACTGGGTGAGATTGGTTGAACACGGAAGACACTATCATGTTTAAAGGAATATAAAGCATATTTATGCTTATTTTTTCACGCTCAAAATTGTAATAATTCAAGGTGTGTGCTATAAATAATCCACACTTTATTCTCAAACGTCGGTATTCTCAGTTTATTCAATCTGTTTCATAACTCAGTTTTTCAAATGTATTGGCTGAATTGCTGTAGGCCTCTATAACGTTAAATAGACATGTTGTTGTAACAAGTCACGCTCTGATAAATCTTTCGTAAAGGTAATATTATTTGGTCATTTCAAAGCAGATCAGTAGTTATATTGCTTAAAATGTCATCCATTTTTGTCCTTATATAATATATATTATTTGCCGACACTGTGGCAAAATCCCGATCGGAAAAACCTCAAACCGCGTGAGAATTGAACTTTCTTTCTGTCTCAATGAGGTCTTGTTGGTCCCCTTGGTCTTAAAATGGGAAAACATAGCATCCGTTAGATTAAAGTTTAGTATTCAAATGGCATCAGTGCGGGGGAAAAAATTATGTCGAAATTCAGATTAAAAGTTATTGAATTTGAGTACATAATTTAGTCTTGTCACTCGATAAGTACATTTAAGTGATTGAAAATTAGGTGTTGTGGGATAATCGCACTAGATTTTTCCCATCCTGCTTAGTACAACATTTAATTCTGATACTGGTTTTATTTCATGTTTGATTACATGACAATACAACAAATATATGATTATAAAATAAATACGTTTCAAGTTTATAACATATTTAAAAGAACAAAACAAATATAGAACCACATATAGGAATAATAAACATATAGGCCCAACATATAATTAAGTGCAATATATAATTATCAATAAACAACGAGACAGAGAATGTGGGAGTGCTAGAATATCCTTCCGATCTTCCAACATGCTATATATGAATTGCGATTTACTTTCTTAAATATATGAATTGCCCTACAGGAGGAGAGATGCCTTCTGGGCAAAGCAGTATCAATATGCATTTTTTTGTTTTGTCATTTGCTTAGTCAGTGGGAAATCTGTCAAAAGTTTCCCAAGTAGTATGTCTATCCGGTGTGTCAAAACAGTACATTTTATACTAATTCAATGCACAACCTAAAAGTCAAAATTTTACCCCTGACTAGAGGTAGAGTCTACCACTAGTCAGGGGTCAAATTTCGTAATCTTGATAATGCAAAACGTTATTTAAGAACGTTTTTTTTCTAGATTTAAAATCTAAAATTTGTGTTTCAAAGATTATGAGAATCGGTGGGAGGAGAAATTCGATATTGCTCTGCATTGTTTCAGTATTCAACCTATGCCGTATATGTTAATTGGGTGCATACAGTCATTTGTTTATATAGAGCCGTCGACCTAGCTGTGCATACCCATTCCGTTCTGAGTAGAGTAAAATTATTAAAAGATGCAATTTCTTCCCTTCAATCTTTAATCGCCTTTTTTTGGTGCTTCAAATTAGAAAGTTCAAATTTGTATTGTTCAAAAACCGGTTTATCACAGGAACCTAGAATTCGTTGCATTCTAAATAGCATAATAAGGGTTAGAAAACAACGTCTCGCTTATAATCTCGTCCTAGACTTTTTAATGTGTTCGTTTAATGAGAATTGTTTGTGTTTCTGAGCCAAAAAAAAAAAAAATCTTTGCAGTTCAAGATTTACTTTTTTAGACAAACTAATATATATATATATATTGGTGCTTTAGTAATTACACTTCGAGAAATACATGACAAAAAATGCACTGTATCTTTCTCCATCTGTCGACATTCAATCAATTTGTAATAGTTTTTGAAATAATAATGCTAGATTGAATACATTCGCATATTTCTAATCCTGAGAATCCAAGCTTTTCAGAAATATATATAGTTCACATTAACATTCGCCCTCATAATATGCTTTTAAAAACATTTTCCTCAAAATCGACCTATGGGACCAGCAAGACCTTTATATTGTTATATTGATCGTGGTATAAGAGCTGTAAACTCTTTTGTTTGTGAGAGATGTAGACGTCATCAGTCAGGATAGCTTACTTCTCAGACAGGGTTTATGTCAGTTTTTTAATCAGCGGCCAGACATATACAAAGCATCACGCGTACAGATCAACCTTCCCTTAGGTAATTAACACAAGATTTATTTCTCCATTAAGTAATTGATACCGATAAGTTTCGTGGAGAGATTTGTGCAGAAATATCAAAGGAGTTTTCCTGATTAGGTCAAAAAGAGAGACCTAAATCAGATCAGAACTGTCAAAGACAAGGTCAGACTTTATAAACCCTTTTATCTTACATAATAACACAGAAACCCTTTATCTGGCACGTAAAGGTACGAGTCTGGAACAATATATTGGTCATATATAGTTGTACAAGATGTCTATACAGTTAGACTAATTGCCAGTAAGTTAGAAGCATGATTTTAGTTCACCCTGACAGCAATGTTGGAATATTGTGAAAACGAGGATATGAAATATCTGCAGAAAAAAATAAACATACTTTGAGGATCAGCTAGGACGTTTAACGTTTTACTATCGACAAACTTGTCTATGCAAATTCTTTAAAACATGAATGACTTTTAAAATCCCAGTTTAAAACTGTTATTTTATTTTATTAGCACCAACTTGATGCTAATTTTAGACTTTGACTTTTGACCTGGGGCGCTTGACGAATTTAACAAATTGATGATATAGATAATCTCATCATAGAAACGTAAATCTATAGATATGCTTTAAA
Source organism: Tonicella lineata (assembly GCA_034781015.1). Taxonomy (NCBI): domain Eukaryota; kingdom Metazoa; phylum Mollusca; class Polyplacophora; order Chitonida; family Mopaliidae; genus Tonicella; species Tonicella lineata. Next base: position 4,536 of record JAVFBY010099672.1, read on the forward strand.
TAATGGAAATGCATTTTAGAGTTGTCAACCAGACATCCATAATAACTTTCCGATCGTTAAAAGCCCTTAAAATATAGCGGTTGTTGCACAGATTTGTTTTAAACTATTGGTCGAGTCAACCATTAATAGATCCTTACTGTTAAGTTTTATCTAATTTTGAAAACAAAATCTGAAGCGACGACAGATTTTTTTTTTATTGATATGGAGATTTCTCATCTCCAAGGTGATCTTCTCCGGAAAATTCAGAATTTATACGGGTTGACTCCCCTTGAACTGTCCCATAGCGATTTTAGAACAAGTCCAGTTAGAATCTTATTGATCAAAGGAACATCAATCTGAAAACCAGTTTATGATCTCCCAGGCGGATTTCTGTGTCCAACCAAATATTTAGATTATGCCGTCTTAATAAGTATTGTCAATAAACCATATAATCTGGTAATAATTCAGTTATTGTATCATTGCTCTCACATCTGAATTGTGTTTAGTATACTTATAAGTTATTTATGTTACCAGGAATCTATGGACAAGAAGTATGAAATCCCCATTTAGATAGGCTAACCGGCATTGCGGACCGAACACACCCTGTTATAACGTATTACTTGACGTAGCATTTATTAAAAAGAGCACAGCTTTTAAAATGATGCATTCTGGGATTTTTTTAAATTTTTTAAAGGTAAATTTATTTGGCTACTCAATTTCAAAATGAATATAATACATATGTAAAATAAATATGGTTAGAATGTATGGCGGCGTGTGCCATACCAAGCAATGGTAAGAAGAAACGGACCACCTTTAAGTCACTGGCAACAAAGAAATGCAACACGTGGTAAAACGAACATGTATCACGACAAATTGGCTTCCTGATGCCCTTAGCATGCTTTACCATTACAGCGTACAACGAAACATATAAGTCTTGTTCGACACGTGAGCGCTGTATACACAATTATATAAACCTATTTATCACTCTCATTATCTAACTTGACGGATATGGTTCGGATCAATTTAGGGCTTGTCGTTTCCAGTCAAGTGATTTCTGATCGAATTAAACAACCCGTAAGCTGAAAATTCTGTTTTCGGTGTATACTATCTTTCAAGTTGAAAAATAACAATTCTAAACGACTAAGTTAATAATTCAACCAAGGAGACTTTCTCGTCGATAAAGTGTGGGCGATACAGCTTTACACTCGATCTATGAGTATACCTATTACCTAAGAGGAATGCCCCGGACTGTAAAACAATCAGACCATAAATATTGTTGATATTGAGTTAATCGTGTTGAACTCGTGTTATCTAAGGGCATAACATACATCAGCTAGTATTAAGGCCAATAATTAAATGTCTCTATAACCACGGCTACCTATATGTAAAGATATGTCTAAAATGAGTTTTATGTCTGTCGTGGTATAGAGACCGATGTATAGATAAATATCAGCATATACACGACAACCTTCTAATCGCACTAATTCCAGTGTTCATGCAATATTCCTACCATATCATTATTAACATTGACTTAACCATTTATTTTGTTAATTTTATAATCAAACTTTGAAGTTCGAGAAGCTTCCATTTCAGCGTCAGATTAAACGTTTTGACTTAAGGTAGTTTTTAACCTAAATGTGCAAAAAAAAAATCTGAAGAAGAATACTGAATATCTTAGCGGCATTGAGCGTTTGAAATAGAATGTGGCTAATTTCCAAGATAACTATATAATCTTCCAAGAAAACCCTGTCTGTGTATATGTTGCTGTAGCAGTCGTTGTATATGTTGCTGCATCAGTTTGTATATCTGTATCAGTTTGTGTATCTGTTGCTGTAGCAGTCTGTGTATCTATTGGTGTATCAGTTTATGTATCTGTTGCTGTATTAGTTTGTGCAACTATTGGAGTGGCAGTTTGTGTACCTGTATCAGTTTGTGTATCTGTTGTTGTATCAGTTTGTGTATCTGTTGTTGTATCAGTTTGTGTGTCTGTTGCTGTATCAGTCTTTGCATCTGTTGCTGTCTCATTTTGTGATCTGTTGCTGTATCAGTTTGTGTATTTGTTGCCAGCAGGTACACTAACTTATACAACAACACTTTGCTGTATCAGTTTGCGTATCGGTTGCTGTAGCAGTTGCCCTATGTTTGTCCGTATCAATTTCATCAAAAACATTTTCCAATTCTTCTTTTGTGACTAAGATAAAATGTGAGGGATTTTGGTCTAGGGCTTTCCTGCAGATTGAAAGCTGCGCCATCCTTCGTCCTTCAGAAACGCATTTGAATAAATGAGAGATAGCAGCGGTTATACTTGACATCATCATCTTCTGGAAGTGCTCATCCCCACTGTTTAAAACCCCTTGTAACATTAACCTAGTAGCTTTAAGAAATTTTGTATTGGTGAATTTGTCATTCGTGGGTTGGTCTGTGGTCAATGGACTCAGAAATGTCGGATTGATCGTCTCGATGGTCTGTTCAAAAGGCAATGAGAATTTTACTTCAGCTATTGCTAAATCTCGAAACGGCTTGGTTAGTTGTGGAAAATATCCTGTGAACATGAAAACTGAAAGGACCAGGTCTGGTAGATCATCATCGGTCCATTTACGTCCTTGAGAGGGATCAACGGACATCATGGCCAGCACTATTTGTTTGATGCAATAAGACGTGACCACGCCTTCCGCTTTTACATTCTCACCCAAATCAGAATATGTGACATAATTATCATCACCGGTAAGTCTTGTTATATAAAAAATAGATCTATCCAGATTGCCTATCTCACAGTTTCCTGGTTGGACTGATTTAATGAAATCGATCACCTGCTTAAAGTAATTTCTATTAACGTATTTTGGTACATTTGTTTGTAATAATATGCACAAGACTTTAGAAATTCTCATAACAGTTTTCGGTGTTGATTCGGCTAAGTATTTATCAAGGAACAATTCCTCGGCATGGCCGTAGAAAAGTTCCCATTTTTGATATTCCAGTGAAACCCAACAGTACACAATCCTGGTAGTCTCCCTTAAAAATGAATTTAACCTGGAGAGTTTTGTATCTGTCGGAATAGGGATTCTTATCATGGGCACAAAGTCTATGGAGAGACGGAGAGGGATCCGGTCGCATGTATTCAGGTAATCGAATTGTAAAACATATGAAATACCCTGTCGATGTAAACCACTGAATCTAGGTCTGTTGAAACCCCCATGTTGCCAACTAGGCGGGAGTTCCAATTCAGACAACACCTTTACTAATATGTCACGAAAAAGAGAGTTTACCTTCACCCTGTTCAGCACGGTTGATTGTGATTGAATAGGCAAATCAACGATCTCACAATCATAGTCACCTTCTAATCTTACTTTGATGTCTCCAGAGGAGTAACGCTCAAAAGTTCCTCTTTCATTCAGCAAAGAATCTATGTCCATTTCATGAACAAAGTCGAACTCGTCAGCCTCTTCTATTTTTGTGTTGTTATTGGCACTTCCCATCGGCACCAATTTTCCTCTAAGCCTTGGGTCCAGTTTATATATTCTCGTAGAAATCCTATTAACTATTTCGGTAACATCTTTGTAAACGTTCGTACATCTCTCACTGTTAGGATCAACGCGTTTAGATTTATCCAGATTAAGGAGATAGTTTTTTAATATTGTCTTTTGTTTCATTGAAGCCCCATTAAGCCACCTAATATTATCATGGATAGCTTCCCACGCATTTGTTATGCAAGTGTAACCTGTTGTGTAAGTCACAATTTTCACATCTGTCGGAATACATTCTGTCATAGCCACTAGCGTCTTGGAAAATCCTGAAACACAATAATATAAGTATGATAATTTTTTTTTATTGAATTGAATTGGCACATAAAAGATGGGTTCAATTTCGTCTGTCTGTGTGTGTGTTTGTCTGTGCATTTTTCTGCCAAACCAAAAGACCCCACAAACCATATATATTCTGAAAGGACATGACCCAGGGAAGGTTGTAGGCACATACAACATGGGGGTCACTTTCTTACCCATGCTTGAATTTTTCAAGATGCCACTCGAGAAGGGGCTCTAGCCTCCACCTGATACATTGAAACATATATTGATTGTTGTTACCTCTCCTTCTGGCACTTTACCTAATCACTTCAAGTTTGGTTGGACAAGCGAAGCGGTGCGGGTACAGCTAGTATACTTTATACAAGAATTGCCTTCTTAGCCTTGTGATACACAACATATATTTCAACTTTGTGGCCAATAGCTTGGGCTAGATCTTGTCCACAACGCTTTCTATTTTACCAAGTTTGATACAAAAATCTGGCCATTTGTTTTTGGCTAGATATTTTAAGCAAGGTTTTCTTTTTGCTTATGGTGCTGTCGGCTCCATTTTAGGGCCATCTTTGTTTCTACTGTGTATTTATGGTCGACCTGCAAATCTTTACTCTTCACAGTGTTTGTTATTTGCCGATGACGTACAATTATTTAAAAGTGTCTCGTCACTTGAGGACTGTTAAGAGCTACAAGAAGATTAAAATTGTTTCACTAAGTGGTGTGAGACTTGGCAACTCAAGCTAAATAATGAGAAGTGTTTTTCTTTCAACTTTTCTCCTAAGAAAAATGTACTTACACACTCATAATATTTGTTACAATCAGTGTTAGAACCGAGGGAAAAAGTTAAAGACCTAGGCGTTTGCACCCAAATTAAATTTTACAGAGCATGTCAATAAAATAACATCAAAGGCGTTCAGAATGCTTGGAATAATATGGAATCCACATCAAAGGGTTCATATTACTAGAATTGAGAGAGTCTAACGAAAACTCATCATATTTTTATGTTTTACATCTTCTATTCCCTACCACGATAACTCATACATGGACTTATGTGGTAACTTTAAATTACCCTCGTTAGAGGCTCGTAGAAAAGTGTATGACCTTATATTTTTACATCGATGTTGCAATAGCTCCTTTAACTGTATTTATTTTTAACCGTGTTCCTAGCCATAGACCGCGCTCCAAGGATCTATTTTATCCAAAATCAGCTAAAATTTTAGTCCGAAAAAAATCATGTTTTTAATCGTTCCCAGTCACTTTATAACGATTTATTTAAACGTTCTGATCTAGACATCACAGAAAGCATATCTATTTACAAGCCACAATGTAGAACTCTTTTATTTTATTCATTATGATTGTTATTTCTGGAATTTCTTTACTATTTAATTTAATGTCAATTAATTTATTATAAGCATTTTTTAAAATTTATATATTTTTTTATTTATTTATCTACAATGTCTTTATCTACAGAAATTCATTTATTTATTTAAAAATAAAAATTCTGTGAAATTAAGTTGTGCAATATGTGTGTACTACTGCAATTGTGATGTGTCTTGTTACTATACTGCTACCTGTTATCTCCTCCGTAATTGGACTGTTCAGCCTGTTGATGGATGAATTCAATAAACATAAACATAATCATTGACCTTGAAAATAATAATATAAATTTATTTCAGACACAGATATATACATTTACAAGCTAGATATTCTGAGGAAATGAATATGAATGTAGCAACTAGTCTTTTCTTAATACAATATTTTAAATCATCTTTGTAAAACTGAAGATACATAGTGGATATTATTTTTTATCCAAATAGTTATATATCTATTATGACATGGAATAATACGGGATTTAAAATTGGACACAGACTTTTTAATAATTGAATCGAATGAATGTATACTTTTAACACAGATCATAAAACTATCTGAACATGCACTCCCGACTGAAAGCCATCATCCATCAGAAATAATTATTTGCAAAGTACACGTAACTTATATCAAATAGATACCTTTTCACATCACTGGTACACATTTTGAATTTTTTAATTAGCATTTTTTTCCTCATACATAGTTATTGCTACCGACATTCTAGCGGGTGGTTGGGCGGGAGCTTCCTGATGCCCTGGTGCTCTCGGAGTTAAGGGGCATCATGAAGCAGATTTTTTTTTGTGGTGTCGTTTTTCGCTCTTTTTTTTCTCTTTCTGTCTTGTCTTTCAGAAATACCCCTGAGTGCGGCGTTAAACCCCAATCAATCAATCAATCCGTACCCCGTTTATTTATGGGGATCATCAGTGGAAAAAGGGAGATAACTATGTCACCCTTGTAATAGGCAGATCTATATATTAGCTCCCCGGTATGATATTGTCACGATGTAGATCTGAGGACATTCTATAGCAAACGGTGTCGATTGGTCGACTAATCAGAGGGCTATGTGAGTCGGAGATTCCCCTGTGACTGTCATCTGTGTTTATCACTGCTTTCTGCTATCTGTTTTTTCATTGGACTATTTAAACGACGACCTTTTTTCAACCCTAGACTAGTTGACGTCATTGAACGCCGTTTGCTATTTAATGTCCCCAGATCTACATTGCGTAAATACAATACCGGGAAGCTAATCTAGATATGATTTTAATCAGATTGGATAGTAGCTTAGTTACATAGCTCTAGGTCTACAAGTTCCCATTGAGCTATGCCGATGAATTTGACCTGTCCACCTGGAACTTGGTGCGAAACTATAATTATTACATTTATATGCTCACTTAGCGTTATCTGGCCGTGATATGTTTGTCTCATTAGCTGGTAAGACATTAATTTAGACCCAAAATAAAATTGTAGAGGGAAATATCCACTGTTATTCGAAGTCACCTAGCCTTCGGGGTTTGTTTAAACAAATAGCGCAAGTGATATTCCCACAATGCACTTTCGCGTGAAAAGAAGAGATCAAGCCAGTTTGCCGTTAAAACAGCGATCAGGCAGCAATTTGATTCAATATTTTGGATATACGGTTGTTGGGTCGTATTCATAATAAATTGATTGTGTAAGGTGTCTTCACAACTACCATTTGTTGCTATTTGAAAGTTCTGAAAATTTGGCTACAATACAGAAAGCTTTTCCACTATCGTTCTCTAGGGCCCAGCGTTTGAAATCATGTTGGGCCAATTTTCTAGGGCTACCCCCGAGTTAGTTATATGCATAGCGATAATTACAATACTGGGGAGCTAATAAAGGTCCGATTTTTATCGGATTGGCTTAATACAAAAGATCGACCAATCTTATTAAAGATATACCATAATAAGGCGTCGAAGGGGCAATGTCCTAATATTAAAATATCAGTAATTTGATATATAGATCTTGACCTTTGGCTTCAAAGTCAAGACAAGAAGAGTCGTATGGTTAAGTGGAATTAAATCAATTACGAAGGGAAACGTAGCCCTACAAACAGAGATAAGGGCCAGTCTGATTTAACGATTATATAGACGCGAGAGTCTGTTAGTTTGTGAACACATTTCCGCAGTGATAGACTGCTCACATAATACTGTTGTGTGGGGACAACAAACAGTCCTATATTGTATATGGCAAATGAAAATAAATGGCAGTGGTTCTAATACTTACTTGTTAAACAAATCTAGCTGACCGAAGTTTACCTCCTTCTCTTATACCAGCCCGCGTTTATGTGGATATGAGCAGGGCGTGTTAAGCTCCTAATCGTATTTTTGCGCCTATTTTGCATTTGCGCCTATTCGTATAATTTTTGCGCCTAATCTTATAATTGCGCCTATTCCTATATTG
>JAVFBY010099783.1:0-12096 GCA_034781015.1 Tonicella lineata
ACTATATAGTTTGTTCAAAGCTAATTGATTGATCGATAAAACAGTTACGCGTTTTGGAGTCAAAGTTAAGTAGTGTTTGTTCGTCTGCGGCGGCGTAAACTTTTCACATTTTCGACTTCTCAAGAACTACTTGGACAAATTTGATCAAACTTAATACAAATGATCAGATGGGGAAGGGGATTCAGATTTGTTCATATTGACTATTCGAGGCCCCTTATTGGGGTCACACAGGGTCAAATTATGGTCAATCTTTAAAAATCTTCTGCTTCTAAAGTAAAATGCTAGAGCTTAGCTATTTGTATATTTAGTCACGACATCATGTGAGCGCCTAAAGGCCTATCGGGCCTCTTGTTTCTGTATAGACTTTTATTATACTCTACATTGCAATTCTGTATGTGATTATCAAAAAAATTATCTCTTGATTTTTTTTTCTTTACTTTTTTCTTTCTGTCTTCTATTTTGTTTTTAGTTTTTGTTGTTGTTTGCAGTTGTGGTTTATGTTGTTGCTTTCAGTTGTTGCAAGTTCTAGTCAGAATTCACCTCGGCGCTCCCAGAAAGCACCAGTTAACAAATCTAGAGTACTAACTATGAATTCCACTCTGCGTCAAAGACTGTCAGAGCCACCCAAGATGCCAATCCAAGGTTCTCCATACATTTCATATCCAGGTATTGGTCAACACCAGGGTAACTCAGCAACTCCGGCAATGCCACCAGCCAGTCCCAGTTCAACCACATACCCCATGACACAAGGCAGCCCCCAGATGTCTCCTAGTGGTACCCCTTACGGGACTCCGCAGCACAGTCCAAACCGGCCAATGACCATTCTGCAGAAACAACTACAGTCTCCACCACAAAACTCGCCAGCATACAAGAAGGGCAAGAAACAAGTCAAGGCTAAGTTCCCAAGCATAAATAAAGCCCTTCAGGGAGAGCCAGCAGAAATGAACTCTCCTGTTAAGCATAATGGTTCACCTAATAAACCTTCTGAAAATATTGTGGACTCTAATCAAGGAGCTACCCCAAAGAAATCAGCAGATTCTAATATGATAAAAACTCTATTGGCTAAAAAGTTAAATGAAAATATAAGTAAACAAAATGCTGCTGCTGCATTACAAGTGGGTGAAAAACCAGTGCTGCCTCCTTCATACCAGCAGTCCTGGCACCAAAATCCCTCTAATTATGCTCCAGTACACCAACAATCAATTCCGCATAGCCATTCTACAATTGTCAATCAGCAACTCCAACAAAGGGTTGAGGGGCAACCAATCCAAGGTGCTACAACAGTTCAGAATGAATCTCATCCCCCCAATCCCTTACTAGCTTCTCCTGAAAGTGATTCTATTCAGTTGCATCAGTCTAGACAACCAGTTATTGTAGACCCTGCACAACAACAACAGCATCCTTTACCATCAATACATAATCCAGCAATGAATTCACCAAAAACAGAACCATCACCTCACCCGACTTCATCTATTAATAGTCAGTCACCTTACTTCCAATCTACGAATAGCATAGAGACAAATCAGCCCTTAACATCACAAACACCAGGCAAATTGAAACAGCCAGAGGTATGTAGAGAAGTGGAAACTGTCCAGAACATTGTGCCTGTGACACTGGAAACAAAAATAGAACATGTTGAAAATAAAAGTGTATTAATAGCAGATTCAAAATTAAGTGACTCTATTGTGCAGCCTGAGAGCAAGGAAATCCCGTCCTCTGAACAAAATGACTTGAAACCACCCTGTGTGAATTCCTCCGATAAGGCGGTTCACTTATCAGAAACCTTACCAATTATTGTTAACAATGTTGAAGAGCCTATGGAGGTTGAACCCACTATTTACAAAACGGAGCAAGGCAATAATAACAAAATGTCAGGCAAAGTGATTTCAAGTAGGACTTCACCTGTACATATGGTTAATGGTTGTCTGGATGAAAGTAGTAAAGACTCAGACTTATCATTTATGAACAGTCCCTTACCCCATACAGATGATACAGTGCACAATGACAAACTGGAATTTACACATGTTTCCCAGAAGGAAAACCATTCATTACCCAATGGTGTGAGTAACGGGCCAGTTTCACTTGAATCCAAAGATAATTCTATGGACTCTTTTACTAAAGAAGAAATCCTACTGCGCAACTCATCAGTAGAAAAAGCTGCAAAACTCATCCAGAATCGCAATGGTTTGGTCAACCATCTTGGCAATGGAGACTGTTATTCTAAAGATACTGCTGTAGACCAGAAGAGCACAGAATGCTCCAGGGACAAAGTTCACATTGAAGATTCTTGTGATTCGTTCAGTTCAGCTACTGGTGCTTACAGAGCTGATAGTATTTCTACTGGTGCCGAGGACTGTCAGAAATCAGTTGACTTGCATGGTGACTTACACAGAGATCTCATTTCTCCACCTGCAATCCGTGAAGAGACGAAGCACCTGCCTGTCAACGGGCTACAGGTCAACGGATTGTCAGAAGGGGATAGCAATTGTAGCTCAGACAAAATCATGGTGAATGATACAATACAAAAAGAAAGTAGCATTACATCAAAGCAAGAGGCATCACAATCAAGATCACAACCTGAAAAACCACAGGTAAATAGTACAGATTCTAATCACACTAGTGCAATGGAAATAGACTCTCCTACAAAGCCATTAGGGGCAGTGAATGGACATTCTGAAGCTTCATTTGATAGTTCATTTTCCTTGGCCAGTGGACCGGTACAATGTGTAATAGACTCTCTGGAAGCTGTCAGTAATGATCAACTTACACCAAAACAGAAAAGCAAACATTCCAAGTCCAAGGCCGGGTCAACTGATAAAAATTCCAGCAAGAAAGCAAAAACCTCTGAGAAGAAACCAAAGTCACGGAAAAGAAGTCGTTCAAACACGAGTCAGGGTGAATCACAGTCGTCTTTCTCCTCCACTACTGGTGCTGATCTCCTCTGTGAATGGAATGGCTGTAAAAAGTAAGTGAAATGCTTTGGGATTTAGAAACATTTCTCTTCAATATACAGAAAAAAAATAATTTAGTCTATACTGGCTTTGTAGTTAAATTGTCCCCTATGTACTTGATAAATTCTGGGATATCAAACTTCATTAAATGAGACCTGTTTCTGTTTCATAGACAGAACAAACTTTTATTTTATAACCTACATTGCCCTAAAGCGCTTAAACGGACAACCAGATATTCACAAACGATTACTAAATTGTCAATATTTCTAGTTTAGTATTGAAATATTCATGCTATGTCGCCAGATTATTCAGTATCAAAAGGGACATAAAATCTGTATAAAGAAAAATGCATATATCCCAGGAGCACCATACAAACATTTGTAATATCACTGACCTTTAATTTACATATTATTTTAAAATGGAACTTGAAGGATATGGCCAAATTTTCTGCAGCAAAGAAATTCAGATTCATTAAAAGGTTCAACCTTAACATCAGACGGGCTCGCACACAGTACAATCTCCTTGTTCTAGCATTATACCATATATCTGTATTGAGAGTTGATATGGTTGAAAGCGAGAGCAAAATTGGTGCAAAACATGGATCATTATCAACCCTAGCGATTCGGCAAAATGCCAATGCAAAAAATTGCTGTGGCTGAATAATCCTCTGCATTTTTTTTCCTGTGGCTGACCTGTAATACCTCGGCGATTGCCAAGTTAAATTATTGTGTGGGGTGCATTATTATCCCTTTTTACCGCTCGTCCAATTTTGGCCTAGGGGTATTGTCGTCATCATGTACGTCCGTATGTCCATACGTCCGTTACCGCGATATCTCCGAAACAAATCACGTAAGGCCACCAAATTTGGAAATGCTATGTATCTAGTGAATTTTGGGAAGCCTATCGAAAGTGGGCATGCTCATCAAAAAAGTGATGGAGAAATGTACGTTTTTTCAACTTTTTTCTATACCATGATATCTCTGAAACAAATTCACATTTGTCCACCCAATTCATATATATTATGTATCTAGTGAATTGGGGGAAGCCTATTGAAAGTGGGCCTGCTTGTCAAATAATTTACAGAGTAATGCCCCTTTTTCAGGTTTCTGCCGTTTATTTTAGTTCTTTACCGGGATATTACGATGGGCCACCAAATTTGGATATGTTATGTATCTAGTAAATTGTAGGAAGCCTATCAAAATTGGGCATGCTCGTCAAAAAATTTATGGAGTCATGGCACTTTTTCAACTTTTTTCTATACCATGATATCTCTGAAACAAAATCACGTTCGGTCACAAAATGTATATATATTATGTATCTAGTGAATTGTTGGAAGCCTATTAAAAGAGGGCATGCTCGTCAAATGATTTACGGAGTTATGCCCCTTTTTCAGCTTTCTGACGTTTATTTTAGTCCTTTACTGCGATATCTCCGAAACGAAATCACTACAGGGCCACCAAATTTGGATATGTTATGTTTCTAGTGAATTGTGGGAAGCCTATTGATTCGAAAGTAGGCATGCTCGTCTAAACGTTTATGGAGTTATGCCCCTTTTTCATCTTTTTTCTATACCATAATATCTCTGAAACAAAATTGCTTTTGGCCACCAAATTTTTATATATTAATATAAATCTAGTAAATTGTCGGAAGCCTATTGTAAGTGGGCATGCTCGTCAAATGATTTACGGAGTTATGCCCTTTTTCAGGTTTCTTATTTTAGTACGGTTATTACACTATCAATGAATAGGTCCTTTCTTGTCCTCTTTGGCGAGCCGAGGGATTTTGGACAGCGGAGTGTAAAGGGAGGCAACTCTGACCAAGTAGTTAGATGATAGATCTAAGCAAGATTTTGAAGCACAAATATTTTACAAGCATAACGGTGGCGTGGATTTAATCACAATTCTTCAGTGGAATTTGAGTGACATGGCCGCAAACAAAGTTTTTTGTTGTTACTTTCATTAAAAAATAAAGCCATACAATTATATAAGTTACTTGTGACGATTATCAGGAAGTTGTCAGTTAAAGATGGTACAAATACTTACAATTACTTAGTAAAACGACGACAACAATATAGCAAGGTGGATATTCGAATACTATTCAAACATGGGTCATGATGGGTGTCCATTATTCGCAAGGCAAAATATGGTTTTCCTTGTAGCACTAGAAGTCTAATGGAGAGATGTGATCTCTGCTTCGATATAAAAACTCCTGTAGTAAAAATGATTCTGGTGTTTGAATTTATGTTTTTTATGTTTTTGATGTTTTAATATTGTTACTTCTTGCAGGATGTTTGAGATGCCTAAGGCTGTATTTAGCCACGCTTATTTAACTCACCTAACACGTCCCAATGACGGGCTGTGTAAATGGGAAGGCTGTGATAAACTCCAACGTAAAAAATGGTCTCTGGTTACACATGTACAGGTAAGTTTTAACGCTTTTACAGTCACATGAATTATTAAACTACCCAGACATTTTCAACAAAAAATAGAAGATTATATCTACATTAAATCATTTAGTTGCTGATGTATAAACAGTACTTTTGCCTTAGTCCTTGAAGGAAGATAAACTGAAGGCTTCCTAAAAAAAAAGCATATTCTTGCTAGAGATTCTGTAAGATCTTATACTTTGATAAATGACTGACTAAAATATTGGACAAAATATATGAAGAGCAAACCAATCCATTCTCTGTGATTCTTTATCTTAATTTATATTATTCTTACTGTACATTTATTACTGCTTGTTTCTGCATGTCATTTATAAACATTTTCTGCTTTGGGGAGATTTTATTTGCTTTGTTCATTTGACTAAAACAGTATGCCACAGCACATTGCAATTTGCAGTATTCTTGTTTCAACAATAACAAAAATATGTAAAAAAAAGAAGTTGTTGTGCTTTGGCATCATGGGCTTAAAATTGAATGCAAATTTGAAATGAAATGAAAGAAAACACAAGTGATCACTGATGGCCTGAAAATCCTTTTTCCTGAATATATTTTACAATATAAAAGTTGAAATTTCCATTGGTCCAGATTTACGTTAAATGCTAAGCATTTAATCCAAATTGAAATTGATCAGAAGACTTATCTCAAAGAAGTTTCTTTCAAATTCAGACAGAATGCTTTGTGCTTTCTTTTATTTATAATGGACAGAGATGGAGTATGAGCATGCTTCACTGTCTATCATTTATTTATTTGATGTGTATTTTTTATATTTATTACTTTTGACTTATACTGTTTTGTTCATTATCCAGATGATTGCCTTAAACTTTCAAAACTGTAAATAAACAGCCAAAAAAAAAAACCCATATAATTTGCCAAACCCTATCCTTTAGAAATTATTTTCAGTTGAAATGTTAATGTTAAAAAGTAATTTTAACCACCCCGAAAAGTTATAATAAATGTTGGCTTCCTCTAATCTCTTGAAGAAGTCTCACCTTTTTTTTTTAAAGAAAAGTGTTTTACAACTTTATTTCTGCTAAAATCTAACCTCTGAAAGTGTTTTTGAAATCCCTACATTTGTATAAACAAATGTAAATTTAGAAAGCTTATAAAAGTTGGCAATCCTCTGGCTATGAAATGTTGTGTTTGGTATTTTTACTGACAATCTAATGGTAGGTTACTGTATGGTCTACTGTCACTAACAGCTCTCTCTTTCAAAGCCTCTGTTTTCATATTACCCTCTTTCTGAGTTTCACTCTCTTCATATAACCTACAGATATATTCACATGGTTTGCCTCTTGTTTAATCGCTTTTCCACTATATACCCCAGTTCATGTTACGTCACAAATAAATAATATTATATACAATATAGAGATGAACTAACTTATTCTTCACCTCAGTTCTATTTTGGGTTGTCAGCATGTTTTTAACGATGCTCAAATAAAAAGAATCTAATTGAGGCTGGACCTAAATTTCTGTTAAGAATAATTTCTCTTAAATATGCTTTATTAACGATATACTATACTCTATAACCACACAAGAAACTAACATGTTCATAATCCTGTTTTGATGACCAATTTGACCTGTTCAGAAGCTGCATGTGCCTTTAACATATGCTTTGAACCCATGAAACACATTTATAGTTTTGGAAAACATCAGACATTTATTTTTTTTGTTAAGATTTAAACTTGGCTTCTTAGAAGTATGTATATGCATATTAGTTTACATAAATACCGTTTATGAATAATGAAACTAAAATAACTAAAAATATAATACTAGTATCTATTTAGAGGACACAACAAATATTTCAGTTTCACTGAACGCATTATGTTTTGTTTATTTGCATTTTGCAAGCACAGTTTTCATTTTCTGTTTATTTGTTGAATTAGTTTTATTTCACCTAGTTGATGTTGTGCTGTTTGCATTGTTGATCTATTTATTTTTATTTTATTTCTTCACTAATATGGACTTTGGTTTCCTAGATGTTATTTGGATCAAAATGTTCTCATTTCATGTCTCACTGTGTTCTCATTTGAAGATTTAATGTGTTCTCAGAAAGTGTTTTCTTTTGAAGTGTTGCAGCGTTCTTGAATTTGAAGAGTCCCAGCGTTCTCTTGAATCAGAATGTTCTTGAAATGTCACAATGTTCTTGAATTAAAAGAGTCTCGAATGTTCTTGAATTAAAAGAGTCTCGAATGTTCTTAAATTTGAAGTGTCACAATGTTCTTTAATTTAAAGTGTCACAATGTTCACTTGACCTTGAAGTGTCAGTGTTCTTTTGAATTTTAAGTGTCACAGCATTAACTTGAATTTGAAGTGTCAGTGTTCTCTTGAATTTGAATTGTCGCAGTGTTCTCTTGAATTTGAAGTGTTTAGTTCTTGGTCTGAGCTCCTGTGTCCTAAGAAGCATCAGGAAACCTTTTTGTGGGTTCCTGTTTTACATACTGTGTTGTCATAATTGTAGGTTATTATGGATGTTGAATGTAACTGGCATGCCATCAAATGGGTGAAATAACCTTCAGCACACTACGGCATAAAACCGAAATCAAGCAATCAATTGAAATGCTGAAGAGCTCTCATTTAAAGTTTGACTGTGGTCTCATATAATTGAAGGTTGCCATGGATTTTGAGGGTCGATTACGTCAATGGGACTGGCATGCCGACATATGGGTGAAATAACCTTTAGCACACTACGGCATAACACCATAATCAAACAATCAATTGAAATGCTGATGCACTCTCATTTAAAGTTTGACTGTGGTCCCATATAATTGAAGGTTGCCATGGATGTTGAGGGTCGATTACGTCAATGGGACTGGCATGCCGTCATATGGGTGAAATAACCTTTAGCGCACTAGTCTACTCTACGGCATAAAACCCTAATCAAACAATCAATTGAAATGCTGATGCACTCTCATTTAAAGTTTGACTGTGGTCTCATTCAAAGTGTTAGAACTGTACATCTATTAAACGTACCACTGTTCCTCTGTTTATACTGCGACTGCTCCCAATTAAAGTGTAACTGTTGATATTTGAAATGCCACTGTACAAGTGCTCCTTTTTTCCAGATCAAAGTGTCATCATGCTCCTATTTAAAGTGTCACTGTGGTCTTATTTAGAGTGTCAGTGTTCTCCTGTTTGTAAAGTGTTACTTTGTTTCTTATTTAAAGTGTCACTGTGTTTCCAATTAAAAGTGTCACTGTGTTTCCAATTTAAAGTGTCACTGTGTTTCCATTTTGAAGTGTCACTGTGCTTTCCTAGTTGGAGTGCCTCTATTAAGTCTATTTTATTATGTAATTTTACGGTCTCTGTGTTTGAAGTGGTAATATGTACCTATTTAAAGTGCAACAGTGTTGTTATTTAAAATGTCACTGTGCTTAAATATAATATGTGTACACCATTAACTAAACCTGTTTAGTAGATTATGATTTAACTGACAGTATCAGTACTTCAAAATTATTTTGCATACTAAGATCGATGCATATGTATCATTGTAGCACATCTATACTCATTACTGTCCTCTGTATTTCAATGTGAAACATCGAGAGGAATTGTGTCTTTGAACGTTGCGATTAGTTTTTATGAGGGTTAGTTAGATTATTGTCACAATTTAGGTATGATACACTGCTAAGTGAAGGATGACTACTTTTCCAATTTTGAGATTTAAATATTTAATATTTATATAAATAGGTAGAAACGGTAGTTGTCTTTTCAGGGTGTACATGTAAGTCACCCACTGCAAATGGAGTTTATAGTCAATTGAAAAGTACTACGATTCAATGTAGTTTCAGGAAACTTCTTGCTGTTTTGTGTGAGGGGGTTACATGTGTGTTTTGCTTCTCTTCCCAATGTTGGTGGTTGGTTGGGAGCCTATTTTTGTTATGGAACTTATGGTGTCCTGTTTCCTGTCCTGTCTTTGATGTTGTCAGTACTGTCACATTTAGTTTCCTCCACTCATTTTGACTGGCATGCCGTCATATAGACGGAAATACCACTGATTCTCTAAGCCATTAATAATCAATTGATCCTTTTGAATGTTAAGGTAAAAAAGAAATCACCTGCCTCCCAAAAGCTTATTTTGCTTGAAAAGTGCTATAATTTTCTCTGTATCCTCATTCATCATTTTTTTTTTTACTAACCTAATTACATGTGAATTCAAGTTATTTATTTGATATTGGGTATTCATGATTTGGTTTATTTATTCTTGTCTGGTTCTTACGGTGGCTGTGTTTTTTTCAAAATGGATGGTATTTTATTTGCGTTTTAATATATAATATGTGATATTTCATGGTCAATTTGTGTGTATATGTTGTTCAGGCTAGTATAATTGTTTTTGATACTGTTTCTTTATTGACTTTCATTTCATACCAGATATTAAAGAAAGTGTACTTCACATAGACTGCACTGTCTTGCAATGTACACATTTCTAGGGCAGGATGATTTTAACTTTATTGTTGTCTTGGTGTTGTATAGAGTAATGATGTTGTGTTTTAAAAAAGTGGTGTGCTTCTGTGGAAACTATTTTTCTGAATAATTTTTTAAACAGTTAATAATTGTAAAGATAATGGTTTAAGAGTGTGTATTGGTTGTGTATTTGTAAAGGACCACCACTGTAGTGAACAGGCCCTCAGACTGGCCGCCCAGCGGAGGCAACAAGCCGCTCAAATGGCCTCTCCTACTGCTCAACAGTCCGCTGCTGCACCAGCCACTGGTCAGTCGGCACCTCTGGTATATCCTAATGATGCGGCCATACAGGCCATTAGACGCTTCTCTGCCAGACCTCCCTTCCAGGAGCTAGTGGTAAGAGTCCCAGTCACATAATATTTATAATTTTTGATGAACAAATAACTAAAGAGTAGGGCAATAAACTTATTGTTATTCTGCAATAAGACAATAAGCTGGGTAAACAAAATTAAAACTACATCTTGCTTCAACAGTGCCATCATTAAAATATTTTTGTTGCAGGGGACAAGTGATCTTCAAAATATTGGGTCACTTGATAGCTTTTGATTTCCCGTTCTACGGATTGTACTAATAACAATTACCTTTCAAAAGATGTTTTGCAAACTGCACATGGGCTAAAAAGAAAAATGTTATTATGGACTGAAAACAAAAACATACAATAAAGTTGCATTAAAATCCTTTGTGTCAGTGGATTGCCTTTTCTTGTATGGATTCAGGATTGTACTAATAGCTGATTGATTGGTGTTTAATGCCGTGCTGAGGTGTATTTCACCTATATGACAGCGTGCCAGTCAAGTAGGTGGAGGAAACCACTCCTGACATCACAGGTAACATCGAAGACCCGACAGCGAGAGGAGATTAAAACTGGACATCACAACAAACATTCTTCCTCATGCTCCTTAGCTCTCATGCACCAGTACATTAGTCCTCCCCCACCACCACCACCAAACACACACTGCTCTAATGGTTATTCTATTTCAAAACACATTTATTTGGTAAACTGTGCAAAGATTTAAAAAAAACACAATGTAAATGCGAAGTAAAAACAAAAGAATACAGTGATATTACATAAAAATCTATTGTTCCAGTGTATTGACTCTCGCCAAACAATTACTTGCTACTTAAAACTTTTTAATGATGGACACTTCTTTGATATGTATAATTGCTTCAAAAAACTAATGTGTTTGTGTGGTTCACAATCTGATTAAAACCCAACGTAGATAGCTGCCCTTTTCTTATGTCACATTTAGGCCTGGGAATATCACATATAAAATGGTAGGTGTTGATTGGATTGTATAGTTATCCAATCACATAGCTGCTTTCCAAACATTGGAAGTGATAATTTTTTTACTAGTTATCCTCCTTTATTACTATTGACCTACAAATCAGTTACTGTGTGTTTGTTTGTACCACAGCCTCATGTAATCTGGATTTTTATTGGACAATTGATACAGTGACGTTTAATGAATTTCATATAATTTTATATATGGTGTCCCCAGATCTAAATGCGACTTAACGGATTGAGAGTTACTTAGGTCTGGTTTGAATCAGATTGTGTTGTTCATGAATTAAAACAAAGAAATTAAAAAAAAAAAATGATATCTTAAGCAGGTATATAGAGGTGAAACTAACAAACAAATAATATTGATATGGGCCACTTGAAAAAAAATAGCTTTTTGGGTCACTTAATATTATTAAAAAGAACCTAAATGGTTCATCATTGCAATATAACACAAACCTATTTACAGCTTTTGTAATTGACTGTTGTTGACTAATAACCACACTTTACCGACATCTGTTGTGTTTAAATAATTCAATATAAAAACCAAAGACATGTAAAGAAAGTATTGGTCAGACTTTATATGATAACAAAGAGTACCTAAATAAACATGACTAGAAAAAAAATGATGGTCTACTATGTTAGAAATTGTACATGGATTCAATCAATAAGGAGAGAGCTTAGTGACAGTAGTAATTCAATAATTTACCATTGAAAATAAGACCTTGTATGGTTAAGCTAATGCTTTTGTTTGTTTATTAAGGAACCCAGAGAAGGTCCAGTTACAAAACACATACGACTGACAGCCTCTTTAGTGCTCAGGAATTTAGCTAGATATTCTGCTGTCGGAAGAAGGTAAGTTTCTGTCTGACAATCAGTCTCACATCCTCCTGTCATTTCAAGTTTGATATTGCAAGGCACAAAATAAGATTTCAAATTTGAATAGCAAAACTGCTAATCAATTA
>JAVFBY010099894.1:0-12096 GCA_034781015.1 Tonicella lineata
TCTCCGGCCCACATGCGTGGCCGGCCGCACTGAACAGCCGGGCCACAATGCTGGGCCTGCCGCAGCGTAACAGTTAAAATAGTCAGCAAAGCAATTGCAAATGCAAATAATAGGTTATTTAAAAAAATTCTGAAAGAACCTGTATTGGATTTATTGGATGCCATTGCCAAATTCCACAAAGCCTGCCTTCTGCATCAACAATCTAAATGTGTATAAAGTTTTTTAAAAAAAAAAACAGTCCAAACTTAAGTGATTCCCTCCCTTATTGCCACTTGTCCGCAAAAAATACAAGCTTTCAAAGAGATTCAATAACATGTAAAGGGACGCTACCCAACCTGTTTCATTTACTATGTTTACTATTGTTTAATCTGAGCTCTCAGCAGAACATTACAAGACATCAGGATTTCTATAAGACACAGTTTTGTCCTGAGCCTAGCCTTTTATTCTCTGGGTATTTTTTTGTTTAACAGATAATGTGTGCCGACATAAACCAATCTATTTTCTCCTCCGTGTAAATATATTCTTGCACCTTTTGTGTGACTGGACGGAGATAGTGTGAAAACCATTTTGGCTGACTGCATTTTCTATGGATTTTGTCATGAAAGAAAAGTCCAATCCCAGGGAACTCAATAGTCCATATTTATTTAATGAAGTGAAAGTATTTAATACAATTTCTTGAGGAAATAGATCACGAAAATAGAACCTGAACAGCAGCTACTAGTTTGTACCTAAATGATCAATTTAGAAAGTTGATAATGTGTTAATATAAGAGCTGAAATCCAAATTTGTTAGAGGAAATGTAGGTTTCTATTTCCTAGATAAAGATAAATAATCTAAAAAATAATATTATTAATTTGCTAAATGTTCACTAGAAAAAGGCTAAATGATATATTTATTTTATTTTATTATATTTCTATTTTTTAAAAAAACACACACACAATGCTACAAAAAGGAAAAAAAAAAAATTGTAATCTTTTTTTTTGGTCATTGCCAAATCTCACAAAGCCTTCTTCCTTGACACAAATGAAGACAACACCACGAAAACCAAAAATGTCAGTTTTGCCAATTTTGAAGAAATTTAGAAACAAAGTTTCAAGACACATGTTGTTTCATTCCACATCTAAACTTTATACCATACAAAATATGTGACAGCCTTGGTTTTTTGGTGAAGTATTTTTAGGAGAGGAAACCTTATGTTGACAACTATTGATATTATATTATATGGACCAAGAGTCTGCAATAAAGTACATTATTATTATATTATTATATTATTGACTGGTGTTATAACCCTGAAATTGATAAAAAATAAATAAAAAGGGACATCCCCGGTTTTCCCCTTGTGGTCTTCAAATCTAAATGGGTCTAAGCCTAAATAATCAGTCACAACTGAAGTGATTCTTCCCCTTCTTCTCAGCTGTCTGCAATGGATACAAGATTTCAGAGATGTCTAATAAGGTCACATGTGTCAAGGGAGGTTTTCCTACCCTCTCTCTTACACAGGTCAAGTCAGAACTCCTATTGAAAGTAGCACAACTTGCACAAGCCATTAAAAACAACAAACCAGAACTTGATCACAGACTTAAAGCCAGTAAAAACCTTTCATTATTTTTAAAACATGTATATAATCTGTCGTCAATACCACCATCCCTACTGTTCAATAACGATTAAACCAGCAGTTATTTAATAATATGATTCTAAATTTCCTCAGATTTGTCTTGTATGTTGTGACGTAAAGGTTTTAATATTTGGCTACAATTATCAGGTCTACTCAACTTCCACACATTCTGAACACAGAGTTAGTCAATTCAGTTCCTGGTGAATGGTTGAAGACAGATCAACATGGTCTGTTCAACTGGCATGGAATTCTGTTGCCTGTGCCTTTTCATTCAGCATGTTCAAAAGATTTAAGACGAATCAATATAGATTTTTGTGATAAGGGTAACCATGATGGAAAACGAGATTAAAGATTTTTGTCATTTTGCCCTTAGTAAAGGAAACCTTTGTCCCAAATAGTTTTTCTTATGATTCGATCTGATTTTTTGATAGAGATGATGTGTAAAATAATTCAATTACACGTGTGTTCCTCTTTATCTACTGTTGGTTCGACAGCTTAACAGATTTGTTTGCCTGTTTAATTGTGATTATATACTCAGCAGAACTTTCGGATATTTCACTCATATATTAAAGTGCCAGCCAGATGGGTGATGAAAACTACCTTAGAACGTGAATAGGACATTCTCAGGACGCACAAGAAAAGAACATAATACTTGCACATTTGTACTTAAATTCTTTTATTACAGTACCGATACATATAACCTGTTACGAAGCATTCAGTTCATACATGTAGCTCAGGCAGTTTGTTCTGGATTCCCAAAGCATAATCTTGTCGAATAATAGAGGGAAAAAACCCCATTCAGACCTGCCTTCCTGCTATAGGACTTTTGTGTACAAAACTAAGTTTTTATGTGCATTTTGAGATGAATATGTATACACAATTTACCAATGACTTTTATTCTTGCCTATCATTCAATAATGCTAATGGATTCAATGAACAACGAAACGGAAAATATTACATGTAACATAGCAAATCATGCTGTCTAAAGTCAAAATTCTTTCCAAATGCCACATACAACACTACAATACTAAATTGAGCTTGTATAATGAAGAGAGACTAGGAAGACTATTAATTGTAATTAGAAATCTTTTGGATCATAAAAAAGACTTTATTTCAGTCCTGTATGAAACTATCTGGAAAATTGAATGGTTCAGATTAAAAGTGACAAGGAGTTTTGAAGATTTGTGTACAATTTTATTGGTATGTGTACAAGTGTAGTTTTGAACAGTTAGGCATGGACTTATTGATCCTGCTAGGTATGGTGTTACGTGTAACGACAGTTGAGACAGTGACAATTCTTGCATTCTGTCAAATACAAACTCTGCACTTGATCCACTTAATACCAAACTCGTAGACATATTGACATGTCTTTATAACCAAGCAATGATGTACCCTAATGATTTGAGTTAAGACCTGATTCATAAAAGCTAAATCTAGACGAATCTGAAAAGAAAACCACTTGTTGATAGCCATTATCATAGAATAGGATAAGACTATTATTGTAAGTTGGTGAGTCTATTGATTAGAGTCTCTATGTTATCTCCGTCACTTCCACTTGAGACCAGACAATGTAATGATATGTAGTGTGGATTGTCTTTTGTGCCTAACCAGTCAATCATAGTAGCTAGATACTACAGTTAAAAACAACTGGTGTAGCTTTCAAAAGTGTCAAGTGATTACTTAACAACATTCTACACAGCAATGTTTGAGATCAACGTATCCTCTTTTTGGTTTCTTTGGTTGAATCGTGTTTAACGTCAAACTCAAGAATATTCTCCACTTCTTACTCTGTACTAAAATATCATGGTATACAAGAGCTCAACTGATCATGATACGCCCGTTGGGGTAAAATGAAAATAAAAGAAAGTTAGACGAAAAGTAAAGAATTTGGTTCATTTCTGAGAGAGATCGCTTGAGTGATGAGTAGGGAAAAACTTGATGCGGGTACACACAAACTGTGGATTTTGACAGTAGGTGGCGTCGCCTGTAAATACATTCTTAGTGACATTATTCCATTTGGGTGGTTTTCAAGTTTACGATCAGAAACCAAATTAAGACTTTCCACCAGGTGGCGCCAAATTGCACAAGAAGTTTTCAAGAGAATGACATTAAACCACATTTAGACTTCACCACTAGGTGGCGCCACCTCTATGACCATGTGCGCCAAAATAAATCCTAAGCAACCTCTTGTCACATGGAACACTCATACTTAGTTTGATTCAAATTGCACAAAAAAAATTTCAAGTTAATGTCCGGAAACCAAATTTAGACTTTGCCACCAGGTGGCGCCACATGTAGTCCGATATACATCAAAACCAATCCCAAGCGCCGTCTTGTCACATAAAACACTTATACTTAGTTTAATTCAAATTGCAAAAAAACTTTTCAAGTTAATGTCCGGAAACCAAATTTAGACTTTGCCACCAGATAGCGCCACCTGTAGTCATATATGTTAAAAAATTAATCCCAAGCGTTGTCTTGGCACATGGAACACTCATACTAAGCTTGATTCAAATTGCACAAATATTTTTCAAGTTAATATCCGGAAACCAAATTTAGACTTTGCCACCAGGTGGCGCCACATATAGTCCGACATACCCCAAAATCAATCCCAAGCGTCGTCTTGTCACATGGAACAATCATACTAAGTTTGATTTGAATTCCTTAAGTGGTTTTAAAGTTAATGTCCAGAAACCAAAAAGTTAATGTCTGGAAACCAAAAAGTTATCCGGAAACCAAAAAGTTAATGTCCGGAAACCAAAAAGTTAATGTCCGGAAACCGAAAAGTCTTTTGGGGAAGTTGTTTCATTAATGGTTTGACATCTTTCAAAGTGATTACCAACTACAGAGAGACATTGCACTACATTCTAGTTTGTAAAATTGAATAGGTGTTATTAGAAGTCTGTTACCGAAGTATGAAACGCGGCATTGACACACATCAATGGCACTGAACAAAAAAAAACTGCATGAAACAAATGAAATTCAGATGCTGCACAGTCTACGTCACATGAAATGTATAAGGGCTCTGTGAAACCTCACTGCTGTTGATATGTGTCAACGGGTTGTTTAATACTTCGGGTCAATAGACTTCTGGTGTTTATGAGTATGTTTATAAAGTCGATGAAATTAATGAAACACTAATTGTAGGCCTAGCTATAATTAATAATTACAATAAAGGTAATATGAACCATAAACATATATATAAGTGGTTAGGTCGGACTGATCTTGATAAAATGGACAATAAAATCAGGATTTTTTGTTTGTTTTTTCAGTCCATGGTAGTTAGCAGAACAGTGATCTGTGGCAAATCAAACTTTATATAATGAACCACATTCTTAACAGCAGTCTTATAAAAGAAACGTCTTTAGATAGATCATGTCAAGTGACTGTCCGTGACAAACACAAAGAAGATCAGGAATTACTGGCAGTAAAGTCAACAACCACAGCTTTGAAAATTGTACATCGTAAAGGCTGGCCACCAAGGAACTGGGAACACAAAACTGTCTCTTCCATATCAGACAGCCACAGTTTTGTATATTGTAGATTGTAAAGGCAGGTCACCAAAGAACTGGGTACACAAAACTGTCTCTTCTATATCAGACAGCCACAGTTGTGTATATTGTTGATTTTAAAGGCTGGTCACCAAGGAGCTGGGTTCAGGAAACATCATCAATAAATTAACACAAACAAATCAATCTGTTCCTTGTCCAAAGTTGCGAGTTCCATTTACCTCTAAAATTCAAAAGTCAATGCTGGTCAGATAATGTGACCAACGACTAGATACACAGTCTGTCCTTAAAAGCATCAAAATTAACACAGGTCTCAAGGGACCAAACCATCAGAAACCTTTCACAGGGGCATTTTTTTTTTATTACTAAACAATCAGCAACCTCAAGTAACCATGGTGATCTCAATTAACTATGACCTTTTAGGATGGTAAAATTATTGAAGCAGCGAAAAAAATTATTTACGCTAATATTTGCTGGAGTGGTAATATTATCATTTCACAGCAAAATTTCCAGTTTAAATAAGGCAAAAAACGAAAATGACCCAATCAACTAGCCATGGTGACCATATTTAAAAGAATATGATTTTATTGCTGCAAAAGACTTCCATCAGAAAAAAAAGACATCTCTCGCAGTATGGCATTTTCGAAGGCAACATGTTTAGAACAAAAAAGTAGCTATAATGACGTTGACCCAAGGACCCTGAAATAAGCATATCGGGAAAGCTAGAGTGATGACAAACTTTTTCTAAAATATCAAAAATGACATTGACCTTGATCCTACGACCCGCAAATTCGATTTTGTTCAATAAATTTAGTCAATAAGCATGTGTGTGAAGTTTTTAAAAAATTCACGGGCCGAATCCTATATCCCTCTCTTTACTCTCTTGTGAGGGGATATATAATAAACAAGTGGTTTTACTGTAATATAAACTAGTAAAGTATACATCAAAGAAACTTGGTTCATAGTTATTCAGAACAGGCCATCTTTCTGTAGCTATCTACCAAACTGATGACAACTGATATAAGAGATCTCGCCTCTAATGTAACTACAGTGTATGAGGAATTATTATGTGACAATAATAAGCAATTAGTGTCGGACAGTGGCAGATATAATCAATTAGCTCTAAAAACACAAGTTATTTATCTATGATGTTTGAAATGGGAGGTAATGTATCTACTGCCATGTTGTTAGACCATACCAGGCCATGAAATACATTATAATGCAACATGTAATGTTAGGCAACACAATGTTTTCACTTTGTTTGTATATTTAACAGAAACATTTACATAAATGTGTGCAGCTGATTACATCCTTGGACCTACAAAGCTTACAAACTGCCTATTGTAGGCCTACAACCATATTCTCCAAATTATAATTCTGAATTTTATAACTCAGTAATTAATTCTAAAATCCATTAGCTAAAATAGTTGAAATTAAGTTGAATAACTGACTCATGGATGAATAATTCCTTTTCTCACTAAAAGTTGCAAGTTTAATCGCCATTTTTTAAAGAACAAACTGTCAGTTATGACAATTGACAAGAGTATCAGTTATGAAAACCAACTGCCAGCAACATTTGTCATGTTGTGAAGGGAGGATTACCCAGCATTCTTACAGGAAATATCAGATTTGTAAATACAGTTATCTGTGAAGATCTGGTTGCTGTATTGGAATTCTATAACATATTACGTCTCTTTAAGAGGTTTCTGATCATCATTAAGATGTTGTTTTTTTATGACAATTGACAACTGTATCAGTTATGAAAACAAGCTGTCAGCAACTTTTGTCATATGTTGTGAAGGGAGGATTACTTAACATTCTTACAGGAAATATCAGATTTGTAAATATGTGTAGTTCTGTGAAGATCTGGTTGCTGCATTGGAATTCTATTGCACATGCTGTCACTTCAAGGGGTTTCTGATTGTCATTAAGATGTTATGTTATGACAATTCACAAAGGCATTCACTATGAAAACAAACTGTCAGCAGCTTTTGCCATCTTGTGATAGAAAGCTGCCCATGCAGTTTATAACACTGGGATTATAAGACTTAACGAATGCAGTTCCCAGTGTAGAGAATGAGGCCCTCAGACAGAAAGATTGAATTAAACATGATGGTGAATACAGATACAACAAACAAATAACTTCAATATATAATGAAAAAAATAAATAAACAAACAAAAAAAAAAATACCAAAAAAAATTATGCCATCATCAGGGGATGTCTTGTTTTATAAAGTAAAATTAAACAAGCTGAGTAGCAAGCAGGTCCCCCGCCAAAAGCTCACTTTGAAAACAAATCTACCTCTCTCCACTTATCTTTGCGAACTTTTTCTTTTCTTTTTACAAACTAAGGTACAGGCAAAGAAGTAAATGATCTGAGACAAAAAACTATTATGGCAATCACGTTCACTGTCTTTATCGCTATTGTAAACATGTATGTGTAAATATCTCAATAAAACCTTAACGGTGGCCCCATTATTGCCAGGAGTTTGATCGAATGCAAGATCATTTGCTGTACAAAAAATGTAACTGTGGTCATAGCTTCCTGATCCTCTGGTGCTTTCAGAGCTATAGGGCATCAGGAAGCTGATTTGTTGTGATGGTTTGTTTATTGTCATGTCCTGTTGTTGATGGTTTCGTTCCCCAATGACTGAAACACTGTCATATAGGTAAACTACCCCTGATCACAGTGTTAAACCTGAAGCAATAAATTAAAACGACTGCTCAAAGCGCTATTAAATTTAATCTGCTATTAGATGACGTCATACCATGTTAAAGGTATATCTCTAATCCGGTATTAGTAGTTTAATACTGGTATTACTGGTTAATTGTCCTTCGACCTGCCCCAGAACATTACACCGCCACACTTCCATGAAATAGTTCTATACCTGTTCTTAACCAAACTTCCTAGGAAGCAAATTGGCCAGTTATATTAGTATTAGAGATCATGGGAAGCAAATTGACCAGTCATACAAACTGTATACATGTTATACAGGTATCAGTGCCCAAACTAGACCCCCACATTAATGAGCTATTGTCACTGCAATAGGCCACACAAACTTAAAATGTTTCGGAGGCCCTTTTTTTTAGTCGATTTTATATAGTATTGCCTCAAAGTTTGGCCATTTTGGTTGTTTTCTTTTTTTCACTTTTTGAATTGGCATTAAAAATATAAAATTATGTTTTCAAAGGGAATTTTTCTAATTTGACACACCCCTTTTGTCAATCCACATATAACACTCAATCAGACACAAGTTATAAATTTAACCCAATTTAGTTTTAATATAAGTTCATATCTGTTAAAGATATTGTATTCTTTATCTTTTAATGATACAACTCTTTTAAAATGGTGTTTTCCGTCATGAAAAGTTAGTCTACTATTAAAATGTGACAGAGGCTACATAGTGTTCTAGACTACAAGTGGATAGAGTATCTAAAAAGAACTACTAAACTAGAGTTATATAGTTATGTTGATACCAATTGGTGGCTGGCGGTCAGCTGATACAAGTGAATCAGATGTATTATCAGACTGATCAGGTAAACTAGTCTGATCGTCATGCTCTGATATTTGTTCTGTTTCTTCTACATCTGGAAAAAAAAGTCACACCAAAAGTATGTCCATTATTTGATTTTTGAAAATGACATTCTATCAAACTAAATACCTTAGTGTGTTACGTCAGAGCCTCAACGTAATTGCCAAAAGCTACATGTATGAGAAAAACATATCACTGATAAATAAAATGAATAAATTCCCCATTATTTTCCCCACTTGAATAAATTCAGACAGGTATGCCAGCTAAAGATATGCCACACTTCTTTTATTACCTTGAATATCTGCTGTAGAACCCACCTCACCTGCAAAAAACAATAGCAAAATGTGTTATATAATATTCCGTGTTTTGTAATGGTTCATAGCTTTCTTGGATCACTGCGGTAACATTTAATTACTTATATTTTACTTGGATCACTGAGATAGCATTTGATTATTTATATCTTACTTGGATCAGTGAGATAATGTTTGATTATTTATATCTTACTTTGGTCATTGAGGTAATATTTAATTATTTATATCTTACTTGGGTCAATGAGGTAATATTTGATTATTCATATCTTTACTTGGGTCACTGAGGTAACATTTGATTATTTATATCTTACTTGGATCAATGAGGTAATGTTCGATTATTTATATCTTACTTGGGTAAGCTGAGGTAATATTTGATTATTTATATCTTACTTGGGTCATTGATGCAATATTTGATTATATATATCTTACTTTGGGTCACTGAGGTAATATTTGATTATTTATATCTTACTTGAGTCATGGATGTAATATTTGATTATTTATATTTTACTTGGATCACTGAGGTAATATTTGATTATTTATATCTTACTTGGGCCACTGAGGTAATATTTCATATTTATATTTTACTTGGGTCAGTGAGGTAATATTTGATTATTTATATCTTACTTGGGGCACAAAGGTAATATTTGATTATTTATATCTTACTTGGGTAACTGAGGAAACATTTGATTATTTATATCTTACTTGGGTCAGTGAGGCAATGTTTGATTATTTATATCTTTATACTTGGGCCACTGAGGTAATATTTGATTATTTATATCTTTACTTGGGTAACTGAGGTAATATTTTATTATTTATATCTTACTTGGGTAACTGAGGTAATATTTTATTATTTATATCTTACTTGGGCCACTGATGTAATATTTCATATTTATATTTTACTTGGGCTACTGATGTAATATTTCATATTTATATTTTACTTGGGTCACTGAGGTAATATTTGATTATTTATATTAACTTGGGTCATTGAGGTAATATTTGATTATTTATATCTTACTTGGGGCACAAAGGTAATATTTTATTATTTATATCTTACTTGGGACACTGAGGTAATATTTGATTATTTATATCTTTACTTGGGTAACTGAGATAATATTTTATTATTTATATCTTACTTGGGCCACTGAGGTAATATTTTATTATTTATATCTTACTTGGGACACTGAGGTAATATTCGATTATTTATATCTTT
Organism: Tonicella lineata; assembly: GCA_034781015.1. Classification (NCBI taxonomy): domain Eukaryota; kingdom Metazoa; phylum Mollusca; class Polyplacophora; order Chitonida; family Mopaliidae; genus Tonicella; species Tonicella lineata. The sequence continues at coordinate 10,179 of JAVFBY010099894.1, forward strand.
ACTTGGGTAACTGAGATAATATTTTATTATTTATGTCTTACTTGTGTCACTGAGGTAATATTTGATTATTTATATCTTACTTGGGGCACAAAGGTAATATTTGATTATTTATGTCTTACTTGTGTCACTGAGGTAAGCACTTGTCCGAGATAAAACCTGATCCATGATCTCTTGAATCCTAACATCAGCTTCCGACATTCTGCACACAAACAATAGTTAAAAACAATTCACTTTCATTTTCTTAAACTTGTAATATTGACCTTGTCTCTTTTTTTGTTTTACCCAAATGAATACAATATGTTGCAAGCTGGTATGTGTTATTTAAATGTTCAATTACAAAACAAATGTGGCAATCAATGATTTTCTTTAAGTTAATGCAACTCCTTGAGAGTTTGTGTGAAGTCAAACTCTTAAAAATTAGCAACGTTTAGGCATGCCTTTTGTGAATCTTAACTTATGTATTTATTTGGTTTAGTCGTTACTGTCAAGTAACAAGTACAGTTTTCATGAAAGCTTGATGTATACACATCTCAAAACAATAAATACATATGTTATTTTACATCGGGCATGTCTTTGTAGTATTTATTGTTTGACATGCAATGAAATTATTTAAAACTTGAGTTTATATTGTCTGTGACAGTTTAAACCAGTGAAATCTCTTATGTCTCAATGCAATCTCACTACTATGTGGTGACAATTATTTATCTTTCTCTGTACAACCTATCAGTATATGTCATGTTTGGGTTTTTGTTTGCCCATGTCTTTGTTGTCAATCTACCATTTTATGTACTACATATATGCGAAACAATGCTAGAATTCTCAGTTTAATTTAAGCCTATTATTAGAAGTCATGTTTATTTGAGAATCTGCGCGAAAACTCTTGTTTTGTTGCTAAATTTGTCATTTTACTATTTACGGCTCGGAGGTAGCCATTGTACAGCCCAGTCAAATAATAAATAGTAAGACTACTTACTTCTTATAATATTATCAACACTCTTGTCTTTTGTTCCTTTTTTAAACTAGAAATGACTTTTGACCTAACAGACTCTCAACGTGTTTCTCTGTCTCTATAAAGATGTCATTGGAAATTTGACATGCCAAGGAGTATTTTTAATTGGTTATATTGTTTGAGTTTCAGACCCAAACATTGCAACCGTTCAAGAAAATGTACTGTATACTACTTTTATTTTGTACTGTGAGTAGTAAGTTGTTACCATATTTAGTGTGCACTGAGACATTGTCTGGGTATGGTCAATATTAGGGTGAACTGATACTATTTGAACGTATCTCATTAACTAGCAAAGTTATAGATCGGACAGTGTTTTACAGACACAAACACAACAAACATAGGTAACACAATATGCATTTCCACTTAAAAAAAAGTCTTATTGAAATACCTATAGGTTTGGTGCTCTTGAAAGTTGGCCAATCAGATTGCAGTATGCAAATTGGACAGGCTTGACGATGAGGCTTTCACAACTTTGCTTAAAAGTCACAGAAAAAGATCAGTCAACCAAATTTTTGTGAAAGACAAGATTATTTGAGATTTATCATAAGTGTTTGAGTAACAGGCCTCACACGAACATTGCAACCTGAACCATTTAAACAAAAACACAAAACCTTGCACTGTGACATTTGAACAGTGAACCAAATATTTGCACATGACCTGTAGTTTACCTATGGTTAGGCTATAATATATGCCAAGTTAATTTATCCTAATATTACACGAACATTGCAATCATTCTAAGAAAATAATTCATATACAACATGAAGCCAACTTGTTGAGGCGCACGTTTAAAGAGTCTGTACCTCGAATTTAGGCCAAAAACCCGACTGAAACAAATTAAACCGGGTTTTCTCTATTTTTCTAGTATGGCCCAAAGTATAACCTTTCAGAAAATACCACCGCCGTGAATGT
>JAVFBY010100005.1:9284-25658 GCA_034781015.1 Tonicella lineata
CTTAACAACTGCCTGCATTTCTATTTACATCTGGAGTCCATAGAAGAGTATCCTGAATTGATTCCATCAATACCTTATCAACAATCTCTGATGGTTGGTTTGATCTTAAGAGAAACCTTTGGAGTTTTTGGCTTTATGTCCATCTACATATATCTGGTAGACTAGGGTTTGGGTCCAATGTAAACAGTAACTGATTTTAGAATGCAGGTGAATGTAGAAGGTACAGTGATCCTAATTAGTCCCATACTTCCCAGTCCTGGCTTTGATATACATGTAGATTGTAGCCTTTGTTGGAGTTTATAGGTGCACAATTGGCTTTTCCCACACCTTGTCGTACTTCTACAGACACCCAACAACAGGTTTTATAAGATTGCGAGTGTTGATGTCACTTGCTTTTCTATCAAGAAGAAATGATAGAAAAGCAAATGATGCACCTTATTACTTTATTGTGTGTGTGGGTTTTTTTTTCTCTCAAAAGTACATGTATGATAGAAAATGTATTTGGTTGCTCTTTTACAAACTAAAGTTGCTCTGTCCTGTTTTTGATGTTGCCCCGAACTTAAGTGTGGTTTCCTCCATCATATGACTGGCACAGTGGCACTCCATCATATAGGTGAAATACTCCTAAGCGACACCAATTTTATTTTGTGTTTCATGGGCCCTCCGACCATAAAAAATTAGAAATGAAAATTAAAATAAAATCTGAGAATTGTCCCTTTTCTTTTCAGTTAAAAGTCCTGATCCTGTGATTTTCCAGTCTTTTATTTCTATTTTATACAAAATTTTACATAAAAAAAATCTTTTGCTCAACAAGTGGCCCACAATGAGTTACCAAAAAACTCATTTCCTATAATTGAAGATAACAGGCCTTAAATCGTTGGATTAAGTTGAATTGTTCCATTATATCCTTATGTTTTGAAAACTTTTTATTAAAGAAAAGTTAAACTCAATACTACATGTATTTCTTAAAATTTATTTTTATTTTTATACCTCCCTCCGTCTTTGAGAAAGAAGAAATTCTACCCGTGAACCACAAAATAAAATTAGTTTGGCCTAAGCAGGGTATGACTATCAATCCGCAAATCAATGAACACTCAAATTGTATTGACAGAAACTTTTTGTGAAATTGTGAGTATTATGGTTTAAGTTAAACTTTGCTATCAGGAAATTCACCCTTTTTTTGTTTTTCTGACAGTTTTTGATTTAAAACCCAATGTATTGCCTCCTGGTTAATGTTCATTTTGTACCTACTTAGGCCTATACAGCGTTTCTTTAAAAACAAGTTGTCTAACATAATTATGAACCTAATAAAAATAGATGGTTTCATACCTGACTTTCATTGTGTGATTTCCACTATTAGTTATAACTTATAAAATACCAAAGTCACAACTCAGAAGAACACTAAACCAGACATGTTTAAGATTCTATATATTTCGGCTTAATACATGTAAACCATCCTCAGTAGTCCGAAGGTGAAGATGGTTGTGACTTTTGTCTATTGCGAATAACATACTGGTACATGTTCATAAAAAAGTAACTGTATTTAATACTATTTTAATTCCGTCCGTGTTGTATATATTAAGAAACCTTTGATAAGTGAATATTGTTTTCACATACTAGTATATGCAGAATGATGCATATCTTTTTTTGTGATTATTTCAATTAGTTTTATAGTTTCCATATTAGAAAATAGAACTAAAAAAATGGTTTTCCTGCTCTATGGCAGGATTTAATTTATGCCATTTTGTGGTCACGTTTGGAAAGCTGAATTCATTTTTCATGGTTAAGCACTTATTTATTCAAAATGATTTTTTTTTCTTAAAGGGAGAAATTGCTCCTTGTGGATGGGTGTGGGCTATAATTATCAGATGATCTTGAAGAGAGAACTAGGCTGTTTTGTTGGGAGGGTTTTTGTGTAAATACAGCTCTGTTCCCCTGTGGACAGGCTCCTCTCTTCTCTGGAGGCAATGGGCATATCCTTTGTTAGAAGGCATTCAGAGAAGTTTCTCTGTCACCAGGGTGTGTGTCTCACTATCAACTGTGTCTGAGGACAGCAGGGCAGCGAAACTGACACATCAGCGGGCGCTTCTCATACACCAGCCTGTAACCCAATTGCAGACCCTTTTCTTGACAAATGGCTATCGTCAGTGGCCATATGGAGAAAATGGTGACAGACGGGGGGATTCCCCTGAAGGCTTGTCTCGTGAAAGAATTAGGAATTAAGACAACCCTTAGAACAAAGTTATGGCTCTCCTTGTCCCCTGAATGTGAGATTATAATTGCATCATAGCTTCAACCAGTTTTGGATAAAGTGTGTGCTATTACGTCAAGCAGCCACAACCCTTCTCCCCTGCTTACTATTAACGTTGGGACGGTATGAGGGGCTGACAATCGAATGAAGCGTGAGGGGTGAGATATGCAATCAGGTGATAATGTCTCAGTTTAATCGCTGGTCTGGGACAGAAACTTCTCTCAATGTGGACAAATTCACCCCATAAAAATAATGGCTGGAAAGCTAATTACAAATGTCGACAATGGCCACCAAGACAAGAGAATGGAATTTAATTTCCCAAATATGGCACAGGTTACCCTCATTAGTTCTGATAGCTTTACCGGTTCTTTTTTCAACTGCATCGTATGAGAACATTCTCAATTTCTCACTTCCGATAACACTTTGATTTTTTTCAAAGAAATTAAAATAATTTTATGCAGTAAAAGATACCTAATTGCTTTTGCGTTGGTCGGGGTTATATTTGAAATGCATTATATGTGAACATGATATCCTGCTGGATTTATTATGATGCAAATGCACTGATCAAACCTTATCAGTTTTCATAATTGCTTTCAAATGAGTTGATTACAATTCTGATATAATAGAATAAATAAGAATACTCACGGAAGATTGTATGCCTGCTATTCTTCCATTGGAATCATAGATAGGCATTGCTATCGTGTCTCCATGCTTTCGATACAGGAATCCTATATGGCTTCTAGCTGCAAGACAAATACAAGACAAGGTCGTTATTTTGCATGCATGCGGATTCTTATTTCATCATGGTCATCAAAAGTCCAATAATGAAAGCCACAACGAAAGACTTTAGAAATTTATTTTACATGTATAACATATACATGTAGGCAATCTTACTTCAAGACTTGTTGTTAAGAATGTTTTATAAGGTTATGTTGATAAACACATATTTTGCAAGGACAAGATGGTTTAAGAACAAGATATGTTAAATCATTTACATTTTTCAGCCTTAATTTGATAAAGTTTGATTGATTTGAATTTGTTCATATGTTGATCTTAAATTTTCAAAAGACAGATGAAAAGATAACTTTAAGGTTTCTGTGGATTTTAAGTGATTTTAAGACATATTAAGAAAAGTGAAGGCATAAAACATGTTGTATTTGGCTGGTGTGCCAAAAATACTTTCCAAGTTACATTGTATATGAAAGGAAACACATCTAACTTTCTAAAATCTGCATAAATTTGGATAATGTACATATAACTCAGATGGTCAGAAATACAAATCTTTGCCAAAAAGTTGTGTGATTCCTGTGTCTGATCACTGAGTTAATAGGAATGATTTTCACTAAGTATACACTGTGCATGAGTTATCACTTTGATTCTGGCCAAAAAAGGGAATTTCCTAGGGATGAAAGAGTATTATATAAACAGAAATCCTCTTTATCTCCTACTTTCATGGAGGGATGTTTCTGGGACAAAAGCTCTGCATGTAGTTTGATTAATATAATTACTAGTAATCCTTGTAAAGTGGTCTGGTCTGAGTGTGATTGGGGAAGCTCACTTCCTAACAAGTCCCCAACAACACTGCCCGATCCATTTCAAAGCTTTCGTGTTTCGTTTGAGCTTCAGCGATGGCCAGTATTTCGGCACCTACCTACGTGAGGCAGACAAAAACATACCCTTTTGGGCCAGAGGGGTGATTTGATTTGGACCAATTCACAGACACATTTAGAATATTGGTGTCTGATTGAAAACATGGCTGGTGGATGGATAGAGGGGCTCCACCTTGCTTTGATTGGCAATGATGTTTGTGATGGAGGTATTGAGTGGACTTTTCCCTAGTTCTCTCTGCTACTGCAGTGACTCATTCAGGAGTCCTGAAATTGGAGGGAGGAAATATTGGGAGCTGCAGCCGAGTGGGATTTGTTTAGGGGGAGGGAAAGGGTGTTAGGAAGGGCAGATTCCTAAAGCTGGCATAACATGGTCTTAGCCATGCAATTACAGAGTTCAAATGAACAGTGGCTGGTCATCTGTATTTCTTGCTTAGAAGCTCTCCATACTACATTGTTTTACAACAACAACAGCTGTCCTCGAGAAACAGTGGCAGAGGTCTGATGAAGTTTAATAAAACATCCTCCTGGTATGGTTTGTTCAGTTAGAGGCGAGACGGAGAGCGAGCAAGCGCTGTTACTCTTCACAAATAAACTGCAGGAGCATAAGCACTGATGAAAGGGGCAAGGTTGGTTTGATATCAGCCTCCATGTCATAAAGGAGATAATCTTTATTATAGAAAGATTGGGGAGTCAATTAAGTTGGAGAGGAACAACTGTGGAGCAGATAAATGATGATGACAGCATGGGAGGGTCTTGTGGTGGTGACACTGCATGTGTGACCGTCAATATATGCCCACACAAAAGGCTTTTTCATAATATTTTGTTTCATACTCTTGACTTTACTTTAGATAAAAATATGTTATACATGTAATGTGTATTGTTAGCTTACCCGTCTTGACTTTTTAGCTAAAAATAATAGTTTATTTTTTGTTGGTTTTCTTTAACATATTTACCGTTACTAGAAATTCTAATTATTAAATCATCGCAGTATTGAAAAATTGCATTAAATTTATTTTAGATATTAAATGTTAAATAAATTTCCCTACTTAATAATTGTGAACTTTTTGAATGCATAAACTACATGTATAACTGTTTGTTTTTTTACATTCATGCAAGTAATGTAATACAACGGAAATCAGAAAAATACACAAATCTTGTTGAAACTTTAAAAAAAAACTTTCTATCACTATCAAAGCAGCTCAAGAACATGTAGTTGATAGCTTATGTAAATAATCAACTCCTCTTGTTTGCAGATAAATTTTCGCATCATTACTGAAGTAAAAAGTTTGTTGAAAGTAATTATGTAATTCAGATCAATGGTTGTTGGAAAAAAGTTGCGAAACTTTTCCGAGCGTGAGATTAGGGTGTAATTATTGAGATTAAAAGTTTTTGTGCTAAGATGAGAGAGGAATTCTGTAGCTGGGATGTTTGTATTTCTAATTATACACTTCAAACCCCATCATTAACACTGGCAATCCTATCATTTATGCAGCAACAGCCTTTAGAACATGGACAGATTTGAAGTTGGTGGATACGGAACACATCTGCTAGAGGTGTCTTCTGATTAGTCTACAAACGCTGATTGATTTTTGATGTTTGCAGATTAGAAAGGATTTGTGAAATACTGGCAATTTCCCAGCCCAGCTTTCCCGCAGTCACTGTTGTGGCACCAACCCTTAAGAAACTTTACCAAAACGACTGCTTCTCTTGGAGTGGTTACAGCTGATACTGTACAGTTTACATTGGAGATTCCTAGCTAACAGGATTTCTTAAGCAGACCACTTCAGCTATCCTGTTAAAAGATCTTATCACTGTACAAACTAATGCTTACTTTGAGCTTGATACTCCTTCCCCCATTCAGATTCATGTTTTTTCTCTAACATCTGTCTTGCCCTCGCCCTGAGGGGATTAGCCCCCAAAATTTAATTAAAAGAATTCCTGTGTGGCTTAAAATTTCTGTAACATTTAGCTCTTAGGATTTGTTTACATATTGTTTTAAGACTAAGCCAAACATGTAACATTGTATTTAATAGTTCGAGAATCGGCCAAATAGAATGAATAATTTGAGCGTGAATGTATAAAAAAAAAAACATTTATGGAGATTTTCATTTTCTATTTGACAAAGATTTAAAAAGACACAGTCACACAAAATTAGATTTTATCAACACATTCCAATTGCCAAAATTTGAAGTATTAAAGTTTGTTCATGAATTAAAACGACACCTTTGAAATAAAAAATATTCATTGAATACTTAGTTTGTAAGAGAAGAGAGGAATCCAATAATAATTGGAATACAACAAAAAGTGGGCACTGTATCCACATTTTTAAAGGACTTTGATTAAGTGGGCACTGTATTACGCTCCTCTGAGGAGCGGCTGGTAATATACATGTATATCCACTATAAAACAGTTCTGTTTCATAGTGGATATATATTGCAAACCGCTGCTCGGAGGAGTGTAGCACCGATTCACATTTTTAAAGGGCTTTGATTACCCATGGTGACCCATATTGTTTGTACCAATCTACTAAAACTTTAAATCAGGAAAGGGATTGGGCTGACACTGTGACACAGCTACATGAAGTGTTTTATAACAATGCTTCACCCAGATACATATACATTGTAGTTGACAGCGCGATTGACAAATCATTATTGAATAAATTAAGGGTTCTGACTGGCAGATAGTTTTACTTTTGAGTATTTTGTAATTTCTAAAGTTCCACTCATTAGCCTATAAAGTTATATGTAAGGGTCATATTTACGGTGCTTGAGAAAAATATGAGATATATACATGTTTATCTTGTATGATTCTGCAATAATGCAACACTACAACATTTTTGAATTTACCTTTAAGGAGACATGGTCGCCCAAAATCTGTTTTATCAACAAATTAAAACAATACCATAGAAACAAACATTTTTAATGTGTACTTTGTTTGTGCGAGCCATGAGAAATAATGCTAACATTCACGGCTTTTAATCATTCTTTTTTATTTTATTGTCTTTAAAAAAAAAATGAAAAAATATATAAAATCTTGTCCTTAAAAACTAGTATCAATAAATTTTATATGCAGTTATTCTTACTTGATCACAATATTATTCCAGGGATAGAACAAGCCCATGTGGCTTTATTCAAATGGTTTTATTACAAAAGCCAATTCTTAAATGTATGTATGTTTGTATTTCATCATTTCACTGTATTGTTTTATAAATTGTTGTTGAATAAAAGAAACTGAAACTAAAACTGAAACATTCGAAAATAGCGTGCAACTCAAAGTATATACATGTACCAGGTATTATAACAATTTTTTCGCCACTCGATTAAAAAAAGCTCCTGTTGTATAACGTTTCGGCAACAGTTAATGATGACCAAAGAACATCGCCTAGGTAAGGTTTAATTAGATACTAATCATTTATGAGAACAACAGCAAAATTTTGCTAATCAAACTCACAAGCTTTCTTTATGTTAAGGTATGAATGTCAATCAAAGCTGTGTTATACGAGATTTGCTGCCCCTTCATTTTAATATTCTGGAAGAATATTTGAATTTGATACTTTAAGTTACTTTTAAACTTTACTTAGCCTACAAAGTTGGGCTTGAATTAACTAGAAAAGCTTCTAATTTCTGCTTCTTGAGACAAATAAGTATAACTTGTTTAATTTTATAATCATGCAACAAAAAAAACAAAAAAATTATTTTGGGTGACCATTCCTTTTAATGCAAATCATTCTTGATATAAAGAAAAAAGAATTAGATGTAAGTCATCGTTATAACTGCTTGTGATCATTGTACAGTTCTGTTTTTGATGCTGTATACATGCACAGTACATGTACTTGTATATAAAAAAAATGAGTTACAAACTGCCTCAGAAAAAGCACTAATGTCTGGCTGCATCATAGTGGTACATGTATGGTATTGTGCTTGATAAACTGCAGTTTGGACTATTTGCCCCCAAGACTATCTAGGCTCTATATGGGATTTGTATTAGAGTTGATGTGATCAGCCTAAGTCAAGCTGCGACTGCTGCTGGCATACTACTCCACTGGCAGATGGAATCACAAGTAAAATTGATTGGAATTCTAAGACCTCGAGCGGGATAGCAATGATTTGTCATCGCCTAAGACAACTGTTAGTGTGAGAGTGTGTTAGACCTGTGTAGGACAAGCACTTTTATTATCAACCAATACATTTTGGGGTTAAATCAATGAGCCTTAAAATGTCACAAGTGAAATTTGTAGTATTTTTTTAAGGTTCTCTGTTACAGAGTTTTTGTTGGTTTAAATATAAAGGTTATTGAGTACTTTTTTGCTTCAAATCACATTGCAACACACAAGTACATCTACAGTTTTTCCATATATCTATTATTATATTTCTATACCATTTATCATATAATAGTTATAAATAGCTGTTAATTGTCATACGTTTATGATTAAATATATTGACATTTGATTATTATTTAATAATAAAAAATGTACATGCATATTAAAATGTTGTTTAGCTGATAATTGTTGTATGTTTTTATATTGGTGTGACTAAGGGCTGGTAGTACAATTTTAATAGTGTTATTGCCTTTGGGATACATCATAGCTAAAGCAACTATTGTGATAGTATTGCAATAGTTCAATAAATATTGCGATACGGATAGTATATTGTGTACTGGCGCAAACTCAACCAATTTTTTTTTTTAAAAAACAAAATATTTAGAATGCTCACCAAGTTTATGAAATGATAATCAAATATAGAGAAATTTTAGGATTCTATGGAAAACTATTGCACTATTGATAGTTGCATCACCTTTTGTAATATTTATTAATTGTTAACCCTTTGAACCTGACGAGCCGGTTTTCCGGCTTACATATATACATGTATGTGTATCTCATACCCGACGAGCCGGTATACCCGCCTCACGTGTACTTTCGTTTTTGATTACATTGCACCTAGCAACAAACGGTCCAATCAACGAAGCCCTAGCATATGCTTCTGGCAGTATGTTCTATGTACAGTTTGCGTATGATTTAGATGTCGGTCAGGTGACAAGCTGCAATCCTCTTCAGCCAATCAGAAGCTGTTTTACCGGTGGCACTATCCGGCATCTGACAACTTCTGCTTTTTGTGTACATTGCACCTAGCAACAAACAATCCAATCAATGAAGCCCTAGCATATGCTTATGGCAGTATGTTCTATGTACAGTTTGCGTATGATTTAGATGTCGAACAGGTGACAAGCTGCAATCCTCTTCAGCCAATCAGAAGCTGTTTTACGGGTGGCACTACCCAGCATCTGTCAACTTCTGCTAGACCTTGGCAGGCGGGGCCAGGGTCAGGGGGTAGCTTATGTATAATACCAGGCCAGGGTTCAAAGGGTTAAAACCCGTATTTGAATACATGTTTTCACCGATAGACTATTGAATGATCATAATAACAACTTTTGGTACATGTACTTGACTATTGAGTGAGGATTGACGATGAACTCCATGTATTGCTATATAATAGTCTGATAGCTTGGTATACAATTGTTATACCCTAATGTTCTATATAGATTATAAAGATATATGTACTTACTTTTACAATTATTATTTTTGCGACCATAATTATCTCTGAAAGCCGCCATAGCTGTGGGAGCTGGTTTATGCCAAACACCATATCGTACTGAAAAGAAATCAAATATTGCTTAGTATGGATAAAGACAGATAAATTCATTAATGCAGAAAATATCAAACAGAAAATACCCTGAACATGTACAATGTAATAAATATGAATCAGATACAAATACAGACCATATATATTTAAAAGGCTGAAAATGTTAAATAACTTTTTAAAAAAGATTCATCCAAATTTTCATATATTCTTGAAACAGCTGGCATTTTTTTCTTGGCCAGTGTCTTATACTAACAGAATGATAAAGATTGATGCCAGCAGTGTTCTAGACTTGTAATCACATGACCGTCGGTCTATGTAAAAAAATTGGGAGGTAATTGGCACCATCAATAGACAATTACTTCTCCTTTGCCACTATAAATACTTTGGATAGATTCATCATGTTCCAAAAATATACATTATATACCATGTACATGTAGGAGCTGTTTTTTGCCAGGAGTTTAGACCCTCTTAATCAGGGATAAAGCTCAGGAACTTTGTGTTTAACCAATTCTTTTAAACAGATCTATGTGATTGTAAAGTACACACAAAGTACCTGTAGCTGAATGATAATTCTCCTGCGTAACAATTTGATAAATTTGGTACATTCAGTAATTTTTTTTGTTTACTTTCTGTAGAAATGCTTATTGTTTTTTGAACGACCAAGTGATTTCTTTCTACTAACTATATGGATTCACCTTTCAATAGAGTGTTTGCATAGACAAGAATAATTGATACCTTCATTGCGTCAAAGTTTTTATGTAGTGAATTACTTTATGTTTTAAATTGGGAATCGACATGGTGTGCGTGTTGCTTGATGAATGACATCATTGTTGGATTATTAGATAAATGACATGTGCCCTTAGACAGTGTTAGAAAGTGAGACATTCTACGATACTGGTTCGGTCTCTATGCTTATTATTTACATGTAATCATTGCGTGCCTCGCAAAGACAACCACCATTCCATGACACAGTTGACAGAACTCACCAGTAAAATAACCCCAGGCTTGATTGCGTGCAGTATTTTATTGATTTTCTTCTTGCCCCCCTCAACATTTGATTAACGTCAACTTTCCGCGCCATATTCCCTTGTTTTAGCAACTATAAGGATGGTAAAGTTTAGATTTCTGGCTGGTCAAGTATAGAGGAGAGTGGCACGCGTATCAGGTGCAGGAACTATTGAAGATGTCACGGGTATTAATCGTGAATGCTAAAGTCGGATGGGTTGGATGCAGTAGACTAAGCTGGCTCTAGAGCCTGATCACAAATCTAATGATTTCTAAATTCATAATTCCGCTTGAGCTTTGGTCGTCAAAGTAACTGCACAGCCTCCATGTTCAAAAACTGTTTTTTCTTTCTTTATCATTTACATATTAGAGAGGAGTTAGATTAGTGTATTCTGTTCCGTTGCTTAATGGAATACATCTCACACAGTTATGCCAAAACACATACTGCTTTCCCAAGAGAGTCAATATAATTTTTTATTTCCATTGCTTTTTTATGTGATGGAACTTGTATTGTATACATTATTTGATTATCCTGGCAAAATGAATTAGTGCTGATGCTTTAGGGGACTTCCATATATGCCTCTTGACTTACAAATTCATATATACTGAAAAGAAAAAGAAATGACGCATAAATTAATAATCAAAAAGATGTATTATGAAATAGTTCAACTAATGTAAGACCATTACGAAATCTTTTTTTTATATGGCATTGCAGTGGAGTACAAATACAATAATTTACAGTTTCCATATTAAAGAAATTTTACATTTAAGTTGAATATTTTTTTTTCCTTTGGCCAATTTTATATATTTCTTTTATTTGCTGTTCAGTTCATACATAAATGTAAAACTTTTGAAAATTATTTAGCCTGACTTGTTCTTCAAATATATGCCTACATGTATTGTTGCCATAGGTTTTAAACAAATATACATGTATGCTACATGTAACATACATGGCAAGTTGATCCAAACTAGTTTACCCTGATTATCTGATGCAATGAACAGAACGTGATTTGGATTTATGGTATTAATATATTTTATGATAGTTACATGACATAAGCACAAAATTGACCCCTGTTAGTTAATTCTCCCTCCTGGCTTTATGTTCGATCTACATTTATGTAGTCAGCTCTATATTTGTTGTCCTTTAATAATCTGGGAAAATTACTTGATGATAGCTAGGATATCGTCTGTGTTAGGGTAGCCCTTTTACAGCCTCTAGGGTCAGTGTAATGCACAAGGTATGTTGGCAACTATGAAGTCATAAAGTGCTTAAGGGTATCCGATTAAGCTGTAATATATGGACTATCACTAAGTTTTCGTGTTTGAACCAAAGTGCAGGCATTCTAACTAATTGTCTGCGGAGTACATTGCAATGTCATTTTTTAGTGAACATGTCTATGGCAGGATTTCAGACAAAATTATGTTACAGAGATTCCCAGGAATCGTCAGGAGTTGTAAACATTACTGATGGCAGCATGACTAACTGCAAAGTCAAATATTGAATTGTGCTAGTGTATTGCCCACTGGGAAAACGTGGAGTCTTAGTGGGGAAGCAGTCTGCAGGAAGGCTACAGTTCCAACATCTATGGTATCTGAATTTCCGAGAGAAGAAAATTGACAGGAGACTTGAGATAGAGACTGTGTGTTAGGGAATTTTGACTGAAGATGGCATGTTTGCGTGATACTTCTCATTTCACAAATACACAAGCTCTGGGCTGCATTGAGACATGGTTCATCATATTTCACTTTCAGGACTTGGCTTCCTATACCCTCTAGCTATTATAACTAACTTCCTCCACTATCACTCACAAGAAAATGTTTCTTCAAATGCTGGCTCTACTGTTTAAATTATGTTGATACATTTAGACATGGGTTTGTATTATATCCGATAACTGCTTATCACTAGAAAACATTAAGTAGAGATTCTAGTGTGAATTATTTTTTTAGTAAAATAAAGTGAAGATGAAAATAGAAATTACCAAACTTTTGACAGACAATTTAGAAAAGTGATATTTATTAAAATGTTTTTAAGTTGGTTAATTATAAAAGTAGGTTTTTTTTAGAAAGCTGTTTTTAACCTGTTATTCTGCTTATCTCCCAGATTACCAGTATAATGGCATTAAAGACTAGATAAGCATGTAACATTATATACATGTCCGTACAGATCGTTAATAATTACATTTTAATTATTTAATTATTTTTTCACATGATGGATTTGATATGATACGTGATGAAACATTTAATCATCAAGTAAAATAAATCTTTTTTAATAACAATTTCTTTGAAATTTAATCTTGTAGATCTTCATGGCTTCATACATGTATATTGTCCAAGGAAAAGGACAGATGCTTACTTAGGATTTCTCTTTGAAGCTGCCCAGGTAGTCGTTAGTCTGTGGCTTTAGGCAATGCAGGTACTGGTTTCAAGCTAAAACTAATACATTATTCAAGTGTGCTACCTTTGATCTATTCATCAGATCATACAAAATATATTGCATTATTCTTTTATATCTCTTGTTTGTTTGCATTAGAGGAATAAACATGAATTTAATCAAGTGGCCAACTTTTTAAAATAAAATCCTACATGTAGGCCTACATGAGCATGCATCTTTGGGTGGATGGGGGTAGCTTCCTTTGTTCCGGCGCTCTATCTGAAAGTCAATTTGTTGTGGAGTCGTGTTTTGCGTTCTGTGGTTGTCCTGTGTCATCAGTGTTTGTTGCCAATGATATCAAGGGTAATTCTAAAACTTTCCTTTACTCTTTATTAGGCTGGCAGGCACAGTCATTTTTGAGTGAAGCAACCTCGAATTAAGCATGTAACGCCAATGAAATGAGCAAACTTTTGCTCCATGACTTGCATTATCATAATATCGGTATCTGCTGTGCTCAGTGGAATTTCACTATCCTGATCGCAGTTTTTTCAATAGTAAACATCAACACAACCAAAAAAAATTAATTGTCGTACTATATTAAACATGTAGTGTTCCACCAGTACTGGGATTATGTGTGTACATGTATATAAATATTACTGACCTGTCTAGATATAAAATGTGCTTGTGTATGAAGCTACATGGGTGTTAGGGTTTGAGAATAAGGTCCAGTAATGGTCTGGGTCTGGTCTGTTAAGCCAGTCATTATTACAGTGGGTTGAGTTTTGTGTGATTAACTTGCCTTCTGAAGAACCATATGAAGTCAAACAAATGTTGGTTGTAATGAGAGGATACTAGCCAGCCTTGTTTGATGTGTCACATTGTAACTGCTTTTAAAAGTCTAAAGTAGAGAGTAGAATCTGAACTGGAATGAAGGATTATCAACCCTTACATCAGATTTCTCAGCTTCTAGTAGAATCTGCTTGGGTTTACCATCTCCTTGTTAACATCCCAACCTGTTAACATTCTTCTTGGAGCCTCCTGAATCAGGCTTAAGAGCAACCCCTTTTTTTAGCTCACTAAAAGTTTTCTGTTTATTTAGAGCATTTCTACAATTTTCCTTTCAATAGCAATGCTGTGCTTAGTTTTTCCCCCTAATGTTCACCGGAGCAGACGGCATGTTTTGTGAGCTCGGTAATGCAATCAATCGTCTGATTTGTACATTGCCTTGATGGACGACGGTAGGACCACGCTAAGTTCCTTAACACTAGTCTGACCCCTTACCATAGTCTCTCTGTTCGCTATTTGCAGAACATGCTAAACCTATTGGATGTTTAGGAACTTCATTTCCACCTTCCCTGCTTATTTCCCCCTGGTCTCTTTCCTCAATTCTTCCTTCCTCTGAAAGACGCAAATTAGCCCATTGCCTTGTGTGCATGAGGGGGTGGCCCGAAAACATCGTGAAAAACACTGCGGCCAAAATAAAAGCAGTACCAGGTTTGGAATTGCAAATCTTCCCAATTGGCTGTAAACTGTTGTAAGCCAATTTGTGAGGTGATGGTTAGTGGTGGTAGGTTGACTGGGTGATGCTAGGAGTCAGAGTCGACGCTTTAGTCCTCTTGAGATACACTGGTAATTATTGGAAGGAAAACTACATTAAGCTGTATCAGAGTAAATGTGGTAATGGATTGTCAATCAGGTATCCCTTTGCGAGGTGTGAACATGTACGAATATCCCTTAGCTGTATATATTAAATATATTGGATTTGGTTAGCAGGTGCTAGCTGCAATCTGCCCAGTGCTGTGTGTTATTGCAGCTTTCACTGCATCCTGTAAATGATTGATTATTCACATTGTGTAGTTTAGGGATTTTATATGAATAAAGTTACCACTGCATATTGGTTGTAATTTTTCAGATCTGCTGGTGTTTGACTATTCAGAGTTTGGTTTGGTGCCGAGAATTCCACAAGGCATGTAGATAAGGGTCGACGTGTGTACCATTGATGGTTCATAGACTTGCTGGTGTAAATCTGATGGATTTTTAGCAATTAGATTTTAATCTTAGAACAAGGGTATCATTGTGGGTGTGATATAAACCAATAGACTATACTAACCTGAGCTTAATAATATATCGAGGGGTGTTTTTAATAGACCAATGCTTTCATATAGGCGAAATACCCATGAGCACAGTGTTAAACACCAAGTAACTTAATAACAATATTAATGGTACATCTAGCCCTGTCTCCATGAATTACATGTCAGCATTTTAGAGCATTGCAAACATTTTGACAACATGTAACCTCTGGTTAATAACGTGAATACACCAAGCAAGTAATCTTTTTTCTGTTCCAACCATCGTTATGTCGCGTCATTAACCTGTTAAAATCACTGACATAACAGTGCAGGCTAATACAAACAGCACTACAGCTAGTGAGATGTAATCTGCTTTTACAGCTTGACAAATCTGCTCAGAATATTGACAGTAGGTGGCCAATTTACACTTGCTGCCAGCATTTCTCTATTCAAAGACTAATGGCACATGTAAATTTAGGCAGTTTTTAAAAAATAGCTCTCTGGAGAATGTAATTTTGTTGTGGGTTAACCGACAGATGAGGCTTCTATGTATGTCACACTACGTCAGGGATCTCCATCAAGATGAAGTTTTATTATTGGACATTTTCCATTTCACTCCCTAGAGACAACAAAATTATCCTTGGTATCAAAATTCTTTATCATTAACTATTTTCCCCCCATTATGGCTTTTGTGTACAATCTAAGTTTTATTTACCCTACCAAAATAGTAAGTAAGTATTTCAAGTAAATATTTTTTGCAGTATATACAATATAAGCTTGTTGGTTTCCAAATAGTTTGATGGCCAGTGGAATGATAGTTTCATCTGATTCATTAAATCAACAAGTACAAGTTAAATATCCTTGCCTTAATTACAAAAATAAAGTAATCATCTAATCTAAATTACTTGGGCCCACACCTTGTGTCAGTAGTTAGCGCGTCTGACTGCTGATCCACTTTAGCACAAGTTCAAGTGCTTATGTATATAAAGGAGTCACACAAGGTGACTTTGGCTATTTTGAGGGTATTTTTCCAACAATACTTTAAGTGATGCAAAGTAAGAAGTAGAGAATTTGTTGTTGAAGCAAAATGCCCTTGAGTACAAATGTACATTAGACAACAATTAAACAATCTTAATTACGTGTAGGCCCACTTTGATCCAAGTTTTATTCCTCGAGGTAAAGCGAAATGCCCTTGAGTACAATTGTACATTAAACACAAATTAAACAATAATTACTTTAATTCCTCGTGGAAAGTGTATATATTTTCTGTGATCTTAAACCGTGTTTTAATACCTGAAAACAACTGAACACTGAATAAGAGTGTGAATTGCCTTTACTCACTAACTCTTTGCTAATGACCATCGGATCAGGTTACACCTGTAAGCTAATATATTCTATACCGGACACTCATATTTGATCTTGATAGACA
>JAVFBY010100006.1:0-19358 GCA_034781015.1 Tonicella lineata
GATAGAGAGAGCGATCTGAACTCGTATTGATAATTCTTAGATAAATATTCGGATAAATGTCTAAGATTTCTACAGTATAGTATTAAATAAAGCCAAGATTTCCTTCAAGTTCAACAGTTTATTTCTCATAACAATAACACACATGCATCAGCATGATTAAAATTCAACAGTAACTTCATATAATATTCCTTAATTAAAATGCTGCATTGGTAACTTCTACATGAATATACACAACCAGGTAGGCTTACAAGGTAAACTAGTATGGTAAGTTATCCATAGTCATCTCTATTATACTAGTAGTTGTAGGTATTGCTTAAGGATTTCTTAAGGATTTCTTAAGGACTGCTTAAGGATTTCTTAAGGATTTCTTAAGGATTTGTTATGGATTTCTTAAGGATTTCTTAAGGATTTGTTATGGATTTCTTCTGGTTTCCTTAAGGATTTCTTAAGGACTGCTTAAGGATTTCTTAAGGATTTCTTAAGGACTGCTTAAGGATTTCTTCTGGTTTCCTTAAGGATTTCTTAAGGACTGCTTAAGGATTTCTTAAGGACTGCTTAAGGATTTCTTAAGGATTTCTTAAGGACTGCTTAAGGATTTCTCATGGATTTCTTCTTTATAGACTTCTTATTCCCTAAGGATTTGTTAGGGATCTCTGGTAGACGTCTTATAGATTCCTTAAAGATTGCTTAAGGATTTCTTAAGGATTTGCTTAAGGATTTCTAAAGGATTTCTTAAGGACTGCTTAAGGATTTCTTAAGGATTTCTTAAGGACGTTAAGGATTTCTTATGGACGGTATCAATAATCTGACAGCTGTCAAACTCCTGTCAACGTCTATGACAGTCAGATATCTTCTGCTATTAAACTGGGTAAATGTACACTTGAATTAAAACCACATCCCATTAATCACTTATTAAATAGTAAAACATCTATTCATCTGATTATTACCTGATTATTAGTTGTTCACCGTGATATGGGCATCGATCATCGGCCTAGAGTCACTGTTTACGCTGCCTTTTATAGCCTCCGGCGCTCGGTGACCTAGAACGCTGTGGAACTCAATTACCATATCACGTGGTAGTGACCTTTGACACCATACTCTAGAAATAATGACTACGTGAGTCTGTTTACAGATAAGCGCTAACTTCTTTGTCATAAAACTATTTGCAACATTACTTTAAATAAATAAGATAGCTGCTTATTAACTTTAGCTACAGCTAATTCCAACAAAAACGGCATAAATATAGATCAACTTTTGGCTGACATGCGTTCTGGAACACTTTAAAGTATAAACATACAAAATGGCCGCCAGCGAGGGAAATGTGATTTAGACTGACATTTCCACATGGATTAAACACTAACTACGGATTATTCATGTATCATTACTATGTTTCTACTAGAAATTCCAACGGAAACCACCATTACCTGTAAGTCAGAACACTTACATTTACTTTTTACTTCATAACAGCGTATAAATCGATCGAAACATGTAGCGAGATGACCGTGATATGTCAAACAGTTGACACAAATAAACAAATAATGCAGAGTTTCTAAATTGACAGTAACATGTATTTAAACTTGAATTAAACTTTAACAATTACACACATTTTACAATAAAACGATCTCTTGTGAATAGACAACAATTTGTACTTTAACTTTATAATAATACATATATTTTACAATAAACCGGTAGAGCAAATCCGTCTCAATATACTTAATTTTTAACTGTGAACTCACAACCTGCAGATAAGATTATCAGCTGTTTTACTGTAGCTTTACGGAATGCTTTGCTGTATATATACTGACTATTTAACAGTTGACTCACACATTCGCACTGTGCCCAACATTAAATCTTTATTGGATCTGAAGACCTAATAATTAATTACATTAGGTTGGTAGGCAAGACGCGGCAAGCTGGCAAAAATGTACTACCCAAAACCCTAACTACATGTAATAGCTTACACAAGGTATAATGTTAATAATTTTGAAAGATAAAATATTAGGCAGATGGATAGTGGTTTTAAGTCAGAGCCTTAACATTCTAAAACAATTGATTTAATTTGTTTAGTTAATTATATTAACTAATCTCGAAGCTGTTCTGACGCTTAAACCCAAATAGAGTGATATTATTTTATATTATGCATTAAAACGTGTGCTTTTACTGTTTAAGCTTTCATGTCGTTTAATGGTTAGTGGGGCTTTAAATCTACCTTCGACTTTGTACTTTAACGACAAATACTGTACACATACATCAATAATGAAGGTACTTAATTAATTTTTCAGTTTTGTACTTTAACGACAAATACTGTAAACATACAGCAATATCGAGAGTAATTTATTTACAGTAGTTTTTTGTTTAGAAATACAGCTTCAATTTTGTACTTTAACAACAAATACTGTAAACATACAGCAATAGTTAATATAATTTATTTACAGAATATATTTCTGTTTAAAATTACAGCTTCAGTCCGGTTCTTTAACAGCAAATACTGTAAACATACAGCAATATCGAGAGTAATTAAATTTACAGTATATTTTTGTTTAGAAATACAGCTTCAATTTTGTACTCTAACAACAAATATTGTAAACATACAGCAATTTGTAGAGTAATGTATTTACAGTAAATATTTCTGTATAAAATTACAGTTTACTGAAATGTAAAATTGCTACCACCTTTCGAATTATTGTTAAATTTCACAGAATTGTACATTTACATGACAGTATCGTATATTAACAGCAATACTTGTAGTTACACTGTTGTTTCACATGTAAACATTTAACATTAAATTTTGCTGCGACAAAATACAGTGATATTTACAGTAAATTTACTCAAATTTTTAAGTGTACATAACGTGGCTATTCATTTGGGAGAACCAAATGTTGGAGAGGAGCTGGATGATGAAGAGGCTCGATTTGTTTTATTTGAGGGACAAAAAATTGATGGAGGGGCAAATAGGGATTATATTGTGCAACTTTTTAAAAACTTTCTTTACTTGCATCTCAGCAGACTTAGCGTCGTTCATTAGCACACCTCTCAGGTAATGGGCTTTGGTTAGTGTAAAAAGGTATGCGGTAGAAGTTGTGATGCCATTGGTCAGGACCAAACATATTTATATTCGCAAGTTGTACAACACAATTCCAGTTGGGACATACGTGTAGTTCTTAAATAAAGCGCTGGACTAGTCTTTGCTTTTTGAAGACGCAGGTTCGAATCCCCAAACCATTACTTTTTTCCTTAATTTTTGTTTTATGATATTTTTTTTTCTCCCGGGTTCAGACTTAAATGTATGGTTATTTATAATTTAGTGACAATGTTTTGGGTTTGTTTCATTTGAATTATTTTAATTTGTGTTCAACATTCACATTGTGATAACCTGTGCTTTTATCGCGTTCTCGTTAACACTAAACTGTGTCATTACCCACTTTACTGTTCCTTGTGTGGCCTGGAATAGTGCCAATGAATTAGACATTGTCATTTGACGGCCCTACATCGATAGATGCGGGTGCTCTATAGTAATATGCTTGTCTGTTCGTCTGTCTGTTCATTTTCCTATTTCTAGCACTAACTTTTGAAAGAGTGATCGGATTTATTCCTATTTCTTGCCCTAACTTTTGAAAGAGTGATCGGATTTTGTTCAAATTTAATTTGAATGCTTATCAGATGAATACACCAGTTAAGTGCAATAGGGGGCCGAAGTCTCGTTTAAGACTCGTTTTGATTTGGGCTACCGATGCCAAGCCTTGCTTTGATTACATGTACATGCTAAATAGATAGGACAAGTGGTTTGCTTGATTGTCTCGCCTTTCTTAGAGCAAAATAAGTAATTTTATTTGACTTCCATTATAAACAGGGCCCATTGTAATAGTTTGCTCTCCTCATAATTTTTTTTTCCTATTTTATTTTAACACTCTTTTCGAAATAAAATCTGTCAGGCCGTAACAACAACAACAACACATGTTACAGGCTATCGGTGTGATTTGGCGACAGGGTTACAGGAAACGAACTTAATTACCTAGAGTATGCAGTTTAGTAACTATATAAATACAAAGCAAATATAGAACTGAAGAGTTTTCTTCTCCAGTAATGATATATGGCTAAATTAAAATATAAATGGGACAAAATTCTTCCATCAACAAAATTGATGTATTTCATTTGTAAACTGCTCACAGTGGCAAAGTCGATTTCAATGTCATCTGCATCAGTTATTTTGCCAATTTTCAGAATTAAACGTACCTTAAATGTCAAATTCTGCTTAATTCAATGGTATTTATCGAGTTTAGTGTTAGTTACAGTAAGTTGTGTGGGTTATTTGTTTAATAAATCGTCAGAAATGGAAAGAGAAGTTTTACTCTATTGTTAAATGATAGGACTTTAAAACCAGTCTGGCACCAAAACTCCAAATCACTCAGATTCTCGGCGAGACTTCTGCCCCCTATTCTCGTCTTTTTAGCCTATAACTTTGTGCATAGTGTAATAAATTTTGCGCCTTTTTATTCCGTGCTTTATCATGAGATCATAATCAAATTTACTGTGAGTGCTCATCATATCAAATTTCCGCTAAATTTCAACTTTCATCACATTCAGTCATTCAGTCCATAATCTGATTGGACTATAGTTTTGATTTCTTCGTCTGTAGGCCCATATTCCTATTTCGTGCTCTAACTTTTGAAAGAGTGATGATATTTTGTTCAATCTAGCTATAAATGCCTAATATAAGACAATTCTTCTCACTCAGTTATTAACTTATTAATTACATACTGCAATCTGATTGGTTAATGGTTTTGGCCTTTTAGTCCGTATTTCTATTCCACGCTCTATCTTTTAAAAGAGGGATGTCTAGATTATGTCAAAATCTCCTGTTAGTGCCCATTATATAAATATGCCACTAAACTTTTGTTCGCCCAGTGACTCATTTCCATACTTAAAGTTTCCTTTAAAGGCAAGCTTTGGGCATCCATTTTAGGGAGCGTTAACATAAATCAATCACAATCCAATCACAAGAAATACTCATATTGTGATGTGATTGTTTCCTGATCAGATTGTGATTATTGCATGTTGTTGCGTAACGGACGAGAGTAAAGCCGAGCTATGATATGTGGGGCCCTGGCTGGTTGATCGCGCCTAGTTTTTAGCAGAAGGGCTATTTCAATTGATCGAAGTGCATCAGCGGAATCCGAAAATCCACCAAATTTATTTTTTACAAGGAAATCAGCAACTGTTTTCTCACATGGAATGCCATGTTGAAGGGTTAACACGTCAATTCTTATGTTGTATGCACGTGAACGTCTTTCTACATAATTAAGATCCTCAGCTACTATATTTTCTAACTGTTCATGCTTGGTAACTTTAGCTTCTAGCGCCTTTCCTGTCGTGTGTTCAGTAGTGAGTTGAGATTTTAAATGTTCTATTTCCAGTTGGGCCTCTTTCAATTTATCTGCAGTCTGATTTTGTACAAATTTAATGTTAGTAATAATGTCACTTTTAAAGGACTGTAATGTGGCAGTTACTTGCTCAGTAAAAGTCTTCATCATGTTAACAATACCTGCTTGATCAAGTGATTCATGTTCCGACAAAGACAGAGAGATTGTGGCTGGTTCTGCTGACTCAGGGGATTTCCCGCCATTTTGTTTTACCTGTTAAGTCTTGTGGGATAAACTTTTGTCTCTATTTGTCCCCTTATTCCTGGAACTTGATCGATTTGGCTTATCCATGACTTATATAGGTCTAATTGTATTCCTGGACCAAAATTAGTAGACCATTCTTATTGATTTAGATGAAACAGCGGTTTACCACGGGAGCTGATAAATTTACTCACGACACGGTCGCCATCTTACCGGAAGCTTGGCTATTTTCTTCAAATGGTATGTTACTCATGGACCGTGGGCGGTTACTGCTAGTGTATTTTCGGACTGTCTATTCATAAAAGTCTAGCTGCTACGAGCTTTATCAAGCTACCCATTGGTGGGACTCACATAAAGTGGGACTCACATTATCACTGATCCTCAGGTTCTCCCTCCTTTTGAACCTTTACCTTGGTTGAGTAAGTGTGGCTGTGCTATAAATGCTTAAGCCGCCCGGGTGTCGGAGTTACATGCCATGGAAGTCAGGGCGACTATATGCATGCTCCGTGTTGGGTACAGTGTGTGTACTCGTTTACCTAGGTTTAAAGCCAAAATAAGAATCACATAGTCCGGAGTTCTGTATTCCAGTTTTAGCACGCTCCGTCTCGTAAGGGTTAGATTAAGACGGTCTATTGGGTTCGGTTAGGGCCTTTTCCTTAGTCAGAGACAGTCTGCTAGAATACAATGGCGTCTTGGTAAACAAAGGCGGAATGTTTTGCTTACGATTGGACAGGTCACTATGGTGCGGTGTTGCGTATGGTCTAGGTGCTCGTGATATCAGCCATGGAGACTGCATGGCCCGTGTTGTGAGCTTGTTCGTTGACAGACTTCATAAGACCCACCTCGGTGTACGTCATTGACTGCCTGTAATTGGTCTAGGAACGAGACAATGTCCAGTCTGGGCATCTTTGTGGCAGCTCTGTCCGTTGCCAGGGTCACTGAGAGCAGCCGATAGCCTAGTGGTTCCGGCCGGCATACTGCTTTTTGGTTATGTACGTGAATTTTAGATTCGTTCGTCTTCGCGGTTCTGACACTCTCTTTCCTTTCATTTTCCTTTGCTAAAAGGGGCGTGGAGGGCGTGTGTGAAGTTAGGGTAACTGTTTATTGCCAGGGACATTTCAGGTTTAGGTTTTCTTCGGCAGTATTGCCAAGCATCAGGTTATTCGCCCATAACCACTTAAAGGGCATTACGTTAGTGAAGAGGAGATCGACTGTGTACACAAATTAATAAGTAAATTGTATTTGTATGTTTCTAAACTAAATCTCACCTTCACTAACAGTGATGTTCCAACCAACCTCTCCGCTCGTATACTGTTTTAAGTGAGAAACATCTGGGCTAACAACCATCCAACTAGGGGAGCGCTGTAGGGGAAATACCCCAGATAGGGGAATGGTATTTTTTTCCCAGTATGTTGCTGATTGACACAATTAGGACATTATAGAAGATGGGATTACTTTAAAAGCATACAAACTACTTGTATATTTGTTAAATTCAAACTTTATTTTTTTTATTCATGAATGAACTTGTATACTTTCTTATCGTCAACCTACTATATAAAATAAGTGCCTATAAGTCATATTTACCATTTTCTCTATAGGCAATGGTCTTATTGAGTTCCATCACAGTAAAATTCAGTGTTTACAAAGCACTTTTACAAAAGGTGACTCTCATAATGTATAGTTGATTTAGGCAAAAATAGGAAATTGGTCTAAAACTGACGTAGGCGCTTATTCTATTAAGGTGACGTTATATCGTAGCAATTATAATTTGTAGACAAAACATCATTAAAAGAGATAATAATATAAGTTATAACTGTCTAAAACCATTGTTGTTTGTTAAGTGATGAATTTGTGTTCTGCTCAATTTATAAGTCTCGAAGAAGACAACCCTATGGATCCAAGCTGTTGCCCTTGCCTCTTGAACACCACGTCCTTATCAGATGACTCTTCCACTGGCGATGAGTTCGACATTAGAGCATGTGCTAACCGTCGTGACCTAAGAATATTAAAGCGACTGGTAGAAAGAAAAGAGAGGCTTGGTCGCTGGGCACTTCGCAAATGTGGTGGGACCATGGTTAGTTACTTATTTGGAAACTTCAAGAAGCAATGCGGCAACACTAACATTTAACATATCAATATATCACTTATAACCACAACACATACGATAGTTTGAGCTGTTTCTTTAAAGGCTCTTTCACACGATGACAAATTGTGTTAAGATTGACACGTGTGTTGAAATACTTATTACAGATTACTAGCTAACACAAAACATCTGCATCTTTAAACATCAATAATAAGTTATAGTCGAAGTTGCACAGCAACTTATTCAGATACATGTATGTCTATTTGTCTCTATGTTGCCTTTGCATCAACGCATTATACATGTAAGAACTCAGGTTATTAAGATTATTTAAAATCGTTAACGGTTGGAATTCATGGTATACACGTACGAATGGCAAATATGTGGTACTCGTCATGCTTATTTTCAATTATATTTATAATCATTTAATCTACTTTCATCTGAACTAGAATTATACCACAGACACAAATTAGGACAAGATCTTGTTTGGAGATCTAATTATACAATAATGTTACTTTTTGGTAAAACAGGTCTGGTTACATCATTAAACAGGACACCAAGTGGTGTTTCTGAAACAACAGTGTAATTGCTAATCCAGTTTGTTGATTTTAAGATGCCTTTGAAATTAGCATGGAATATTCACGTGATTTTTGTCTGTGATACTACTAGCCTCGCGAGATTCCACGCTCTCGTCATGACAGCTGTCAGCCAATGAGCCTGGTTCAGCTTAATTCAAACTATCGGGAAAAAAGATGGCGACCAAAATGACTCGGAGATGGATAAACTGGTGTTCTGATTAGTTCTTTTTAAAAATATTTTAAATAATAAATTTAACACAAACCCTTTCTTTTTAAAAACATATACATTCATTTTCGATTTATTTGTGGAGTTTGAAATTTAACTTTTAAAACACACATTCAGCCCAAAAACACATGTATTAAACAATTTGTGCGTTAAAGTTTCAAAATCCACAACGAAATTGAAAAATAATTTATATGTTTTTAAAAGATAGGTTTTGTGTTCGATTTAATATTCATTATATTTTGTTTTTTAAAGAACTAACCAAAACACCAGTTTATGAATCTCAGAGTCATTTTGGGCTCCATCTTTATTCCGATAACTTGAATTAAGCTGAACCAGGCTCATCGGCTGACAGCAGTCAAGACAAGAGAGTCCCGAATTTCGCGAGGCTAGGGTACTACACACAGTCCCATTTAAAACACCCATACTTTGTTCCTATTGCTTTTGTTCTGTAAGTAAGAAGTTCATATTGGAACAAACATTCAGATAGATAATTGTATAGAGCGATATATATTTTTATTAATGCAGAGAAAGAAAATGTGACATGCCTCAACCGGGGATCGAACCCGAGATCTTTGGTTTACAGGGCCAACGCTCTACCGACTGAGCTATAGAGGACGTCGATAGAGCGATAGTCAAGGTTCACCCAAGTAAAGGCTGTATATCTTTCTCTACCTAAGGCACTGAAACAGAGACCCCGGGGCAGCATATATTTTTCTAGATATTAATCACAAATGTGTTTGTTGTTTGAGTTACATTGAAACCTGGTTTTGGCATATATATATTTTATAAATGCAGATAAGAAAATGTGACATGCCTCCACCGGGGATCGAACCCGAGACCTTTGGCTTACATGGCCAACGCTCTACCGGCTGAGCTATAGAGGACGTCTATAGAGCGATAGTCAAGGTTCACCCAAGTAATGGCTGTATTTCGTTCTCTACAAAAGGCACTGACACAGACGCCGAACGATATAAAAGCATACAATAACTCCAATCTGATTAAAATCATATCTATATTAGCTCCCCGGTATTGTAATGTCGCAATGTAGATCTGACAACATACTATAGCAAACAGTGTTC
This sequence comes from Tonicella lineata, assembly GCA_034781015.1. NCBI lineage: Eukaryota > Metazoa > Mollusca > Polyplacophora > Chitonida > Mopaliidae > Tonicella > Tonicella lineata. Next base: position 9,585 of record JAVFBY010100006.1, read on the forward strand.
AATGAAGTCAACTAGTGTGGGGTTCAAGAAATGTCACCGTTTAAATTGTCCACTGAAAAATAAGATATCACGAAGCATAGACGCTTTTAATCTGGGGCAGTCCCAGGGGAATCTCCTATTCACCCACCTTGGTTTGGTAAGCGGCCCTCTGATTGGTCGACCAATGGACATCATTTGGGGGGTTCAACATGGCGACAATAAAATACCGACGAGCTAATTTAGATATGATTTGAATCAGACTGGCAATAACTCGCTCGACAACACGGCCTGTTGTGAAATATATTTAGTCAAGTTGTAATTTTTAGTACATAGATATATTTCTCTGTTCTAAAATATTGATTTATACAAGTTTAAGAACGTTTGCCTTTTTGTACTAAGATCAAACCCTCTTTGTTTTATAATTGAATTTCGCCACGAAGAGAAATAGTGTCTAAACATAGAATTGCTTCGTGGATAGGATATTCGCTCTGCTAAATATCAATTATATTAATACCTTTGTGTAAGTGGTCAGAACTAGTAAACATGGTTATAAACAAGAAAGATAAGAGAGAAACTGTCATCTTACAAATAATCACACACCATTAACTTGCTGTAATCCACTTAACCCTAATTAGAAGACTATAAAACTGTCGACATCAATCAGTTATGATTAAGAGATGGTCATCCCACCGGATGTCACGAATTTGTTGACAAATGGAATATCAAACCTGAACTTATATAAATTATAATTCAGCAATTCGTATGCATGAAAATGTATTTTGGAAACTTTGGCAAGCTTCATAGACAATCGGACGCCGTCTCTAAATAACTAAATTGTTTCTAGTCACGAGCCTTTCCCCTTAAATAGTGAAGTTTAATCTTCACTTTTCAGACTGAATCTGAGCTTCCTTTGGTCGCTATACTTTTCACGCTCTAAAGGTTAGAGATTTCTTTCTCCTTACAAAGAGCATTTTGACACGCTACTCTGTAAGTCAAAAGCAAGCCTCTATTTTCGTTACTAAATTATATTGTAAGTAACTAGAATACTCTCATGTATTGTATGCTGATGCAACTGTAATAAAGAACATTTTATCTACTGGATTTGATCTTCACCTTGTTCGCTGTAATTCTGGTTTACCTGGGCCGTCTCTTGACTACCAAGCTAAAGACTGCTTAAATCTTTCCTTACGAAGGACGAACTCGCTCCCCAGGTCTGTAAGAATCACCTAGACGACGACAGTAAGTTAGTCGCATTGTCGAGCACAAGACTAAGTCGTTCAAAACTTACACTGTGTTGGCCGTCCTAACCAATATACAGGACAAGTCGCCTGCGGAGGCATTATATATTTTATATCTGTAAAGAAAGGCAATATATAGATTTTTTAATGTGTTGTGTCTATGTGTAACTTTATTTGCGTGTTTATTTATTAAATCATTGTATTGTTTACAGACACCCGGCTGCGTAGGACCATGGTTGTACGCAAGACTTGAAAGCCTATCAAATGAGGTACATGAACTAATTGCGGTCATCGAAGACGATTGTGGCCTCAGATAAAGGATGAATAATATATTATCACAGGTATGTTAGTTTTAATTTCAGTTCCTATAATACTTTAACGGTTTATTTTAACATGCAAATGTATTTTCACTCGTCACAAATAATCATGTAAATGTTTTCATGTCAACGTCTTAAAACTGAACGCATTCCATACTCAGGCGTCACATACTTACAACTCATTCCCTATTTATTAGCTTTCGACTGTTGGAAGCCGCAACAAAAAGTAAAATACGAGAAAGCAAACTGAATAGCGCCGTCTAATTATTCTTTTCTTGATATGTCGTAAATTATGAAACGTCAGTTAATTACAATGATTTGCCTGCTGGTAATGTTTGCTCTTACAAAGGGTGTGTATCAGCAGTCCAACACCCCACAATTAGAACAGCCCATCAGTCCAACACCCCATAAGACAAAACATATTCCTATATTCCCACAACTCCGACATTCTTGGCTCAGTAGTCTAACATATGATCTCATGAATGAAATTGACATTAATTTAAAACCAAGATTCCATCCATGCGGAACTTTTTCTTGTTAAACATATTTTTTCTGAACCAGGTTGAAACGAATAATTAAAAGTATTTAAAAAAAATGCTTGGTTAATTTATCCAATGTTTTACTTCTTGGAGCGGGAATTTTGCTAAATTCCGTTGCAATCGTTGCTTCCTTTATTATGCCGTGAACAGTCATGTCTTTGATGGTCTGGGTGTAGAAATTGTGCGCTGTCGGACTTTCGAACGCCTCCCCTCGCAAATTGGCGTAGGCAGAAAAGGGGAAGCATTCGCAAGTCCGACAGCCCACACGGTCCGTAGTAGCTTTGTAAACATAACCTCAATCTATAAAGCAGTACGCCGCTTATTGGAGCTATGCACCGATAGGCGACATCTTGGAAAGTGACGTCATTTCTCAGCTTGGCCAAGCCAGTTTCAGGTGTCTGACACCAGCGACGGATATCCCTCTCGTATGCAAAATAGAACCTCAAAATAGCAATAAAAGCTATGTGTTTTTGACACAATGGATTTTTCTTCATCATTCACCGTTTTTTTTTTTATCTAAATTATTCTAAAATAAAAGGATGTATTGTCAATTACCTCGCGATCACTCCAAATAGGAAAAACGATCCCCCATCTTTAAAGTGTATTTTCGACATGTAAAAAATTGCACGTGTTTGTAGGCGTTGTGCTAAATATAATTGAAATGTGAATAGAACTTATCTCATCTTCGCTAGCCAAGGTTTTTATTACTAGCAACTCTCCATTACAATACCATGGCAGATCGGGCAACCTAAATTAGAATTTACAACTGCGCCGTCTTTTGAGCAAAGTGGCCATAACACTTCTTGTTGCAATATTATCCAACCAATCAGACAAGAATCTACAAACAGTATACATTCAACATTACGTCATCTAAACTTTTTGCACAGACATCTGCATCTCTTGTCTATATGGGTAAATGTGTTATGAAATGTACAGTATCCTCAACCTTATAAACCATCACTACAGGGGTCGTGCAATATATCACGACTACATAGCTTTACCAAAGTCAATGCGACCAGCCTGCCGAGTCTCTTTATAGTAAGGCGCCGCCAGACTGTCTACGCGACCAGCCGACTCCGCTTATGGCGACATCTGATTGGATGCGTCGATTTGGCTACGGACCCAATCAAAATCGTAGCTTTGTATTCTGGTTTGAGTCGCACGATCAGACAAGCGATTGTAATGGAGAGTCTATACCTCGAAATAAAACCCATTGTCTATAGAAGATGAACTTTGCAAGCCGTTATAACTAGACCGTCTATCTCATGCAATTATTGTGAAGGCCTTCAAAGCCGTACCCTAAGCTGCAATTTGAAAGTAAATCAGATTAAAATTTACATGTAGATAACACGAAACATCCCCTTGATGAAAGTTCTGAGAAGGGTGATGGATGGACCGTAAGCGTGTCTGCCTGGAATAAGCGTCAGTTAGCCCAGAGCTGATTTACGGCTATGGAGTCACCATCACTTTTTAGCCCCATGGCATATATGCATGAGGATATAACGATCAGCACCGTCTGTCCGTCCGTCTGTCCGTCTGTCCGTGTGCCAGTATGACAGTATCTTGTAAACTATGTTTTTCCTTTGTAAACGCAACTCCTCCTAAAGTTCAAGCTGGATTTCAATTATATTTTGCAGATATCATCGGTATGAATTGAGGTTGTGCGTGAAGATTTTTCCGAGTCGCTACTATATATTTAACAGATTATGGGCCCTTTGCAGTCTTGCCATATGTTTTACTATATTTTTCCCTTGTAAACGCAACTCCTCCTAAAGTTCAAATTGGATTTCAATAATATTTTGCAGATATCACCGGTATGAATTGAGGATGTGTATGACGATTTTTCCGAGTTGCCACAATATATGTAACAGAGTTAGGGCCCTTTGCAGTCTTGCCATTTGCTTTACTATAGTTTGTGCCTTTATCTCTCCATTTAAATAAACAAGCTATTAAAACAATTCTAGCTTCAGTTTCTTTCAGTGTGTAATTTCATTGATATAAACAAAGTTAATATGCAACTAGGAGTTTAAATTATAAACTTATGATTGGATGTTCTTCAGTGGGAGGGCTTGATCTCCATGGGGATACGCCGTTTTCCGAATGGCTCTTGTTTTTTTTCGAAAACCATAGCAATGAACTAAGTTAAAGTATAAAAGATTGCATTCATAATAATTGCTGTGTATTACTGCATATTCGATTGATAACACTGTTTGGTGTACGATTTTTAACCTGATTTAGGCTAGGCTTGGTGTACGACTTAAGACGACGAGGGGTAACAGTAATATAGGGATGAATTTCAAGATAAATATTAGTCACATTTTGATTAAATTGTGCATAGCGTCTGAGGACATGTATACATTTTAACTGCAAATTTTTAAGAAAATGTGAAATTGTTGATATGTCAAAAATACACTTTAAAAACGGCGCAGCGGACGTTAAGAGCGTTGCGCGCGTCACTGTGGGCGTTACGGGCGTTATTGTGGGCGTCACTGCGGGCGTTACCGGCGTCGCGGGCGTCATTGCGGGCGTTACTTGCGTCACTGCGGGCGTTACCGGCGTCAATGTGGACGTTATGGACGTTATAACAGGCGTCACTGCGGGCTTTTGGGGCGTCACTGCGGGCGTTACGGGCATTGCGGTCGTCACTGCGGGCGCTACGGACGTTACTACGGGTGTCACTGTCGGCGTTGCGGGTGTCACAGCGGGCGTTATTACGGGCGTCAGTAAGGGTGATACGGGCGTTATTGTGGGCGTCACTGCTGGCGTTGCGGGAGTCACTGCGGGCGGCGGGCGTCGTAACGGACGGCCGGCGTAGCTACGGGCGGCAGGCGTAGCTACGGGCGGCGCGCGACAGAACGGGCGGCGGGGGTTGGGTCCGTAAGAGCATTTAAGGATAAATTTTCAGATAGCCAAAAAGTTTGGCATCCCAAGTTGTCTCTGTATATCGAATTTGGTCCAAATCGGAGCATTTCTAAATTTCAATGTCACGGAGGTCAAGGTCACTGGGGTAAATTTCAAGACAGTCAAAAAGCGTGGAATCTCAAGTTGTCTCTGTATATCGAATTTGATTTAAATCGGAGAGTTTCTAAATTTCACGGTCACGGAGGTCAAATTTAAGGTCACTAAGGTAAATTTCAAAATAACCAAAAGTTGGGCATCCCAAGAGGTCTGTATATCAAATTTGGTCCAAATCAGAGCATTTCTTAATTTCAAGGTCACGGAGGTCAAGGTCAGTATCACTGAGGTAAATTTCAAGATAGCCAAAAAGTTGGACATCCCAAGTTGTCTCTGTATATCAAATTTGGTCCAAATCGGAGCATTTTTTAGTTTCAATGTCACGGAAGAAAAGGTCAAGGTTATCAAAACATTCACCATCCCAAGTTAAGCCTGCATGTCGAAATTGGTCCAAATCGGAGCTTTTCTTAATTTTAAGGCCATGAAGGTCAAGGCCCCAATGTGCACGTGAGGGCGTATACCTACAACCTGGTGCGTAAAGTGCTATACCTTAAACCTGGTGCGCCCTTGTGAGTGAAGTGCTATACCTTCAACATTGTGCGTTCGGAAATATACCTTTAACATACGTGCGCTCGGAATTATACCTTTAACATTACGTGCGCGCGGTGCGCTGGGTGCCAATACTGTTTAACGCATAGTGAGCCCCAGTTCATGCGGAGCTGTGCCTTTAACAATACGTGAGAGCGGTGCGCTGGTATGCGCCGTGCGCTCAGGGAGCTATATCTACAACGCGGTCGCTTAAGGGAGCCATCTGCCACAACATGCGCATGAGGGTCATTCTGCGGTGACTGTACTACTGTTGTAGTGCAACAGATAGGGCGCGTGTATTTAGATGACAGACCATCTATTACTATTATATGTAATTTGGCTTCTGGCCAAAGACCGGTGGATAGGGACTCGGTGTAGGGGCATATAACGTTTCATATGACTTGACTTGTACAGCACTTTTATGATGGCGGCCAAGTCACTATATATCATCTTCCCTAGGCAAGGTGTAAAAGAAGATAATCGACGTTGACCGTACTTCCTTTTCTACCTTGCCATAACTGACAGTGGAAAGCTGAGTTTCTCTAGTCCTAGTGTAAAATGGCGAGCATGTACCCAGCCAATCAGAAGATACATGTAGGTTTCATATAGTCAACCACAAAGGTCACGTGATACAAAACGCTGTAGTGATCACATCAAAGAATTCAAAACGGTATGATAATTAGTTAGGATAAACTAAACAAATCATTGTCGAATTACTCTTGCGAAAATAAGTGAACCATATACGCGTGCACAATTTACAGACCCATGACCCTACAAATTTAAACTGTGAGTGATGTAAAATGACAAAACAGACGTGTTTTATAAGCGGCTCTCTGGTTGGATAACTCACTCTTGCTTTTATCCATTGAAAATTTAGCACAAAAAAGGGCTTGTTATATGGCAAGGGTGAAGAGGTATCAAACTAAGCTGATACGGATGGACCCTTGCATTGGGAAGATGGCTCTCCCCCTACTAACAAATTTCCAAATACTGGATGCGTCTTACGTGGCCTAGGGCCGGGCTTCCCATATAGATCCAGTTAATTTCGGTTATTAGTATAATTTCGCTAATTGCACTGGATTTGCACTGGATTTGCACTACACAGCTTAACTCTCCAATTCTGTTTGGTATTTTGGACATTTTACTATGTGAAACATCCCCTTTTCTTTGCCGTTAATGTGTAAGCAATCTTCATGAGATGCATAGCTAATACGAATGCTTAAGGTCTAGAAATAAAGTAAGAAGACGGGTGGATTTTATGGTGTGGTACAGAGGTATACTCACTACAATTGGCGCCCTTAAAAAGAAAGTAGGCTAATTAGTTCCAGAAAACGAAGTTCCTGAAAACGGCAAAACAGCCGCAACGACTGAAATACCGGTTAGAGCCCGAATTATAATTATAACGGGTTTTCTTTGGTCTCGTGTAAGCTAAATACTCATTGGATATCCATTTTTATTTTCACAGCATTGTTTTACTTTATAAACGAACTGAAATACTACATAAACTCTGAAATATAAAATGAACAATGTCGGTATAGGCCTAGTCGAAGTTTGGGTGAATGTGTCTCTATTCGTTGAATGAATGAGGACCTTTTAAACTAGAGTTATTTCCCTTTAATGGCTTTCCTGCGTTGACGGATGCGTGGGGAAAACATGGCTGTCAACGGTCAGAACTTTGGACTGCCTGACTTATCCGGGCTTTCAGACGACGAACGACAGCAAGTCATTGCCGTCATGAAGAGGGCAAAGGTGAACCTGGCTATTTAGTTCACAGCTTTGAGAACATCAATGCAAATTTGTTTATTTGAAGTTGTCAGGCGATGCTCGTTTAAGGGGGTGTGTTGTGATGACAGGAAGAAAGTGTTGTTGTTGTTATGCCCTAAATTGAATAGTCCGATTGTATCCAACAAGGCAGCTTCAATCTAAATCTAAGCCGATTATATTTACTCAAATTGCAGATTTATCTCATCAGTTATGGTAACTTGCTTAATTTTTTATTTAGATTATTCACTTTAGAGGACTTATTATTTACCGCACGTCGTAGCGTGACTGACAAGATTATTCTTAGTTTAAGTTAGACTTGCAGTTTTTAGTTCCCAAGGCCTGTGTTAATATTATATAGCTTACAACTTTCAATACGTACGTCTGAGGTAGCCACTGGCCAGATTTTCGCTTCAGTAGTTTTGCTTTCATGTATGACGCACACACCATTAATCATCAATGTGATATAGGCCCCTGATGTATTAGGCTACAATAATTCACCTTGCGCAGATCACTGCACCCAGTGTAGGCTACAACTAGCCGTAGAAAATTGACTCAGTATGATTTCAAATTATTTGCCCTAGGGAACAATGGCAGAAAAACGTAGCCAGAGCCCAGGAATCAAAAGTATGGTGTCCAAAATGGTCATTTCATTCCCTTTTTAAGTCTGGGTGTCCAATGTTCACAATTCCCCTATCTCCTGCATCTTCAAGTTTATTAAAACAATTTAAAAAGGAACAGGGTGTCCAAATGAGGCAATTACTCAATTCAAGGTGTCCAAAGGACAGGTGGACACCCCTCTGCCTAGGCCTTGTTCAGGGCTTTCAAATACCAAGAAAATATAACAAAAAGATAGTTTTGAAGACTTACCTTACACAATTAATTTATTATGAACAACCACATATCCCAAATTGTGAATCAAATTGCTGCATGAGGACATTCAACTGCAAACTGTCTTGCATTTCATCTTGTCAGTTGACGTCTCTAACTGGTTAGCTAAATGACGAAAGGTGGAAGATTTTGTGAGGCAGGTTTCTCGAAGCGATTACTACATGTATAAGTAATAAGCGACAGGACCTTGAGCTACATGTACATGTAGTCTACACCTAGCAATTCTGTATGAATTTTCCTAACCTTTTGGATTAAGTGAACACTACCACTCTGCTCTCTGAGTTATTAAGTGGCATTGATCCTGAAGTAGATCTTTTGTGTGGTGTTGTTTTTTATTCCTTTTTTTATCTCATCTTTCATGTTGCCAGTGACGTGAACGGTGGTTTCCTCCACCCATGGGGCTGGCACACCGTCATAGGTGAAATACCTCGGAATACGGCATTAAACCCCAATAAATCAATCAATAAAATGGCCTTCTCATATATGTATACCTTGCTGTGAAACAGTTCTATCAGATACATATTGCAGTGTTACCAGTGACGTCAAGAAAGGTTTCCTCTTCCATCCCTTTGTCTATCACACGGTCAAACATGTCGTATAGGAGTAAAGTATGTACATGTACCCCGACTGGCTCTGAGCATTTTGTTAAATATCAAGCAATCAATCTCAAAGCCCCACTAACTGCTAAATGGGCTAAAACTATTTATAAAAGTAAAATTGGCTACATACATAGTTTCTGTATTTTTTCCCACATGTATAGAAAAAGTTATGAACCTTCAATTTTTGCCATTTACTGAATGTTTTGATTGCCCTTTTTCTCTAAAATCAAAGTAAAAGTTTGTATTTACTTGGTTACCCTTGTAAATAAAGACGCGCCGCAACATGCATGCCCCATCTATGATAACTGGGCACGACTAGTTTAAGCTAAGGCTGTTAGTGTTAGACACAAATGTCTTTAACTGTCTTCATGTATGTAGAACGCTTTTTAACTAATTACAACAACGGGAAATGTTGCAGTATATATTTTAGGTAACGAAATGTCATTTTAGTGATAAATTGTGTGCTTCTTTTGTTTAAAACCTTTCATCTCGTTTAGTGGTTAGTGGGGCTTAAACAAAGGTCCCAGGGTATGAACACACCTGTAAAGGCATACATTGGATGAATATTAATTTTCTATCACTATATTAATGATTTATAAAACATACATATTTAAAAAGTAAGTCACAGTGGTACACATGTACTGGAAGGTCGGCCATATATGTACCTGAACATTACAAAGATGTACATGTTTATTTCAATAGATTTTTTACCTGAAAGTTTATTTATTTTTATATTTTTCAGGACTTTGAAGTTCAAGAGGGAAAGAGTATGAGGTAAGATGTACTGTATTTCAGGCTGGTGATTCAACCAGTTAGATATTAGTTATAACCATATACCTATGAGCCAGACACGACTGATACAGACCCACCTGATATTTTTCCGTATCAGTATCCTCTGAAATCCGTA
>JAVFBY010100007.1:0-12096 GCA_034781015.1 Tonicella lineata
CGTTTGGGGGGAATGGTCCCTCAATCAGGTTCGGGTGGATTAGTCGCTTACGTTTGGGGGGAATGGTTACTCGTGTTTGGGGGAATGGTCGGTCATGTTTGAGGGGAATAGTCGCTTATGTTTGGGTGGATAGTTCGCTTATGTTTGGGGGAGTGGGCACTCATGTTTGGGCGGAATGGTCGATCATGGCTGGAGGGAGTGGGCACTCATGAATGTTTGAGGGAATGGAAGATTATGGTTGGAGGGAGTGGGCACTCTTGTTTGAGGGAGTGGGCACTCATGTTTGGGGGGAATGGTCGCTCATGTTTGAGGGGAGTGGGCGGTCATGATGAATTCAAAATTGTATTTAAAAGGTAAATGTTAACTTTTTTAAAAATCACTTTAATACCACTATGCTATATGAAAAACATATTCACTTTTCAAAATGGGTGAACAATTTTCAGCTCACGAAGGGAAATAAAAATATAAAGTTCAGCCAGGTAAATACATTAAGAAACTTGGAAATTGTTATTTTCCAACACCATCCAATGTCATGTGAATATATATACAAATATTATTCAGATTCAGCATAAAATCTACTGCAGTTGATTTCATTTGGAAAATACGTACGAGGATGAAAGCAATAATTTTGAGCTTGGTTTGACCTAGCAGGGCATTCAGAAAATTAAGCTATCATTGAGCTAAATTTTTAGTTCAAATTTCATGTTTCAGGATAGGAGACAAGAAAAATGTAACTTGCCATGATTGGATAATTAGAGGTAAATGTAATCCAATGAGAGCCTGTGTGATACAATGGATATGACTCAAGTCCAGTAATTTTCAAAATGAGGAGCATCTAACTGTATTATTAATATAGGCTTATTTTTTGTTGCCGGACTCTGCATGGTGTTTACAATCTTCTGACATAGGTGTCAAACTTTAATGTCAAAGCATATCCATACGCGATAGAAAATAAACCACAACAAAATCTAAATGGGAAAAATGTCAATCTGCTTTGTTTAAAAATAATAAAGCTTAGCATTTAATGTGTTTTGTTACGTTTTCGAGACTCCATATTTATATTTTGACATTTTCTTCACGGCAAAAATTGTAACAAGCAAACAAACAGAGACTGTCCATATATGGATCGTGTGTGTGGGAAGTTGGGAACAGTACGCCATTTACGGTAATGCTATATTTAAGTAATGACGAAAGATCTCGAGATTGACCTTAAAGTATAGTCTATTTTACTTGTATTAACTTATCAAAATGAATATTTTCACGTATCAATATATTATACTTTATTATACGTTATCAAACAGCTCAGGAGTTGCAGTGTGAGAAATACACATAGATATACATGCAGCAGCGTTGATATTAATACTCAATCTTGGCCATCTAGAGTGACATATTAACTGTCGATAGCTGACAGAATGACAATAAATGTTATTAAAAATTCATTGAGTTGCCAGTACAAGAACCAGAGGCTTTAACCAACTGAAATTGATCAGGAGATGTATGATGTTTAACAACTTCTCTATAAGACTATTATAATTAAATTTGAAGGTGTGAAAAGAATGGATATAAATTTTGCTCATAAAAAATTAGGCCTCGGCCAGGGTTGGAATTCACAAACTAGGAATACCTGGAATGTATGTAGCTTGACATGTGTAATGGCAAAACTTGCTTACAGAGCATGTCTAACATCGGAACTTGCTTTCAGAGAATATCTAACGTCAGAACTGGCTTACTAAGTTTAACGTCAGAAATTGCTTACTAAGCATGTCTAACGTCAGAACTTGCTTATTTAGGATGTCTGATGATGAAAATTGGTTACTGAGCATTGGTGATGAAAATTGGTTACTGAGCATGTGTTACATCTATATTGAAATTGGTAACTGGACATATCTAATGCTGAAATTTGTTACTGGGCTTGTCTAATGCTGAAATTGATTTCTGGGCATGTCTTTTGTTTAAAATTGATTACTGAGCTCAGCATGCCTATATGTTGAAATTGGTCACTGTACAAATGTACACGTCAATTTTAAAACTTGGTTATTGTGCATGTACAATGTATTATGTTTAAAATTGATTACTGAGCATGTCTTACACGTATGTTGAAATGTATTGGTTACTGGGCATGTCTAATGTTGAAATTGATTACTGGGCATGTCTAATGTTGAAATTGATTACTGGGCATGTCTAATGCTGAAATTGGTTACTGGGCATGTCTAATGTTGAAACTGGTTAATGGGCATGTCTAATGTTGAAAATAGTTACTAGACTTGTCTAGAATAGAAACTAGGGTTTTGGTCATGTCTAGACTTGATACTAATCTTTTGGGCATGTCTATAATTAAAATTAAAATGTAAGGACATGTCTAGAATTGATACTAGGCTATTGGGCTGCTTGTTGATACTTGGCTTTGGGGAATGTAGAGAATTGATACCAAGCTTTTGGGCACGTCTAAAATTGAAGCTAGAATGCATGGAAATGTCTAGAATTGATACTAGGCTTTTGGGTATGTCTATAATTGATAATATAGTTTATTGGGCATGTCTAGAATAGAAACTAGAATGCATTGAAATGTCTAGAATTGATACTAGGCTTTTGGACATGTCTAGAATTGATAATATAGTTTATTGAGCATGTCTAGACTTGAAACTAGAATGCATGGACATGTCTAGAATTGATACTAGGCTTTTGGGCATGTCTAGAATTGATAATATAGTATATTGGGCATGTCTATAATTGGAACTAGGATGCATGGACATGTCTAGAATTGATACTAAGCTTTGAGACATGTCAAAATTGAAACTAGAATGCATGACAGGGTCTAGAACTGATGCCCTGACTAAAACAGCTAAGGCTTGGTTATGCTGGCTGGTTCTAGAATTAAATGTAGATCACTGGATGTAAACATTTAAATCAGGTTATTGCACAGGCACTTCTAGAAATTGAAAACATGATATCAAGCATATTTAAAATTGAATCATTTACTGCACTGCACATATATGTCTAAGAATAGAGCTTGGCTGCTGGGTGCTATGGCAAGCCTTGGATTTAACTGGGTATGCATTTCTCAGTAGAAGCTGGTCCTAAATAGTCAACATTTTCTTTTTAACACATGGGTTGTTTTGTGGGTTTTATTTTCTTGAAGTAAGGTTAATAAATATAGATCAGCAGGTTCACAATTTTCTATCTTCATTTCAGTTAGGTGCACAATTGGCTTTTCTCACTCTTTCCTGCATTATTTGCCATCTACAGACACCAAGTAACATGTGTTATCTTGACATCACATGGTGTTCTACCAAGAAGAAATGACAGAAAAGCCAATTGTGCACCTTACTGCCTCATTTCAGTTGCTTTAACTAATGAAGGTGCAAAAGGTTAAATACGGATGAAAAATGTTCATGACTTATATCAGAATGTTTGATTTTCCTTGTCTAAAAATGATTTACACATTACCAACAGTATGTTTTATAATAAATAGAATGAAGAAGTGGGTTTACTAGTATACTTACATGGAGAGTATAGGTAACCTATCCTTGTTACTGTTCTGTAATAACACAACGATGTACCAATAGTAATGTACATTCCATGCTAGTGCCTCATTTCTAGTACGAGACCTCTTTGTAAACAGACAGTATAGATGGGAAGGCCTGTAACGAAGCAGTAACACCAGATAGTGGTAGCTCGGTTTGAAGCTTGCTCATTCAGATATGTATCTTGCCACGATTCCTCTACACATAAATGTATTCCAAATTCAACATAAACAGCAATTTGCCTTTCTTCTAACAAGAAACCGAATCCTTACACAGTTTATTTGCTATGCTGATGTCAGATTCAAAGTCTGGCATTATAAATTTATTTTTTTACTCTAACATTTGTTCTTAATTTTAATGCAGAAATGTCATGTGTGAATGAATAGCCTCATTAATTGACTAAAGTAAAATGCTATGTAGGCATAACCGAATAACTACACAATGAAATAATATGAAAACCTGAATAATTGCTCAACTGTTAAAGCTAAACTATAGCATTGGTAACACCTTATCAAATCCTTCAAAGTCTACAAAAGCAGGAGCTATGTCCAGGCATAATATGTTCTTTACAATCCAATGAAAGCTTAATATTTTATCAATTTCTACCAACAGGTAAAACAATAATTCATACCTTCTGTGAGTCAAATCTAATACTCTTCAGTAAATCCCAACAGAGCTATTACATTAATGAATAATCACAGGTGAAACAGTAACACATTACACAATCATCAATAATGCATTGGTGGTAAGGGTATGAGTCAGTATATGCCAACAAGGTAAATCTACTACTCACTGAATTCAATCTCTGCTATATAAATCCAACAACTGATTTGATGGCTAGGTATTTATCCCCTTAAAATCCATGTTTGTTTTTATGGCTGCCTAACTATTCCACTTTTCACATTTCCTTAAAAATCAAAAGGCATGTTTCCAAACTTGTTGAATTTGCTGAAATGGCTGAAATTTTAACACAATGATCCTGAACGGAAAACTTGATTAAATGTTTCAAAAGTTTCCTGGATAGAAATTATGCTGAATTATATGCGCAAGGCGAAAGCACTGATTTCCCTAGTTAATTGTACTTTGAGCAGCTCTGACTGCGCACAGCAATTAGACTGGAATATTAAAGCGATTGCTTGTAGGATCAATGCATATTGCCAGAGAATATCCTTGTGAGCTGGGCTGGGGTTTTGACCAGACATCAGAGAGTGCTTGTACATGTAGAAGTCGATCCCTTTTCTGCCCTCCTCAAACAGACTGGAGATACCGGTACTGTCGGAAGAGCCGATGTCCTCAAATATGTATAGGAATCTTAAGGAATAACACTTCCTTGGTACAGCTTAATCTTGGTTAGACATCTACATGTAATTACCCAACTGTTAGACTGCCCTGTAATTTCTTAGGAGTCAACTGACTGTCTGAGACACCGGCCAGGGGGAGCTCTGTACCAGTCGCCCTAGGTCTGCCTGAAAACTGCAACTAGCTGCCCTGCTGACACTGTGCTAGTGGGTATAACACAGCCTCACACAAACTTAAGAAATCAATGAAGACTGGTTTAGGTCCATCTGGCGCACATGTCTGTGTAGAACTAGTGTCTCCTCCGTCCTGTAAATTGTCACTGGGCAGCAGCTTGCATTCTCCCTAACATGATTAGCTGGCTTTCTTCTTAACATAAAACCACTTGGCTCCAAAGCTCATATGATGAAGGTTTAGGATGACAACAACCCTCCAACAGATGCCCTCACCCCACAAAACTTTCCCCTGCACAATGGTTGAGTTGAAGTACTGAGAGATAACAGCAGGTCAACAACAACAGTTAGGAGAAAAACTGTGAAGCTTAACGGGGTAACAGGTTAACACTGTCTACAGCTCCTTAATGCTATCCTCAGCCCAAATACCAAAATACAAGAGATCAGAGTAAAGTGAAGATGATTTTGTTACTCCCTTAATACAGGCTTTTATCGTAATCTCCCATCTGAGATTGTATTGAAATTGTATTGGCCCACAATCAGCTGACGGACTCTTCTGAAGGAACTGGCTGCATGCCTACGCTTCTGTTTTCACTTAAACAAGGTTAAATGGGCTCCTACTCACAGTTTTCAAAAGAATCTTGTTTACTTCACAGGCTGCTTCAGACAATCTGAGATGCCTATTACAGTCTTGCACATGAGTGGTACAGTAATACTATAGAAACATAGAAATGTGTGGCACCTATGTAGAAGTATTTGCTTTTGGTCCAAAGATGATCTTCTCTTCTGCACAGGCAGCCTTACTCAATTAAGCAGGCCTAACTAGTACTGCGTGACACTGTAATAATCTAACAGAAGCCCAATACAGTGGTTACTGGAAGGGTAGTGGGGGAAGCTAGTGGCACCCTTGTAACGAAGAACGGGCTGTCTGTGGCTAGCCGGCTGGCTGAACTGGTAAACACAGAACGGCCGTCAGTGCCTCTGTCCGTCAGTCAGGAGAACTGGGAACTGAAAGCTATCCTTGCTGTAGGGAGATTCAATCTGCCAACTTTCCCTCTCTTTCCCTCCTACTAGAGTCAACCCGTCACAGACACACCACAGGGTCGAGATCATTAGATCAATACCATGTCTACTGTGAAACATAGGAACACCCACCAATTCTCAATAATAATATTTTACTAGGATATACTAGGTCTTTAGACAGCTGCTGTGCTCAACTGTTTAATAATATGACATTATTTCGACAGATTAAAGGATTACTATGCAGATTTTAGATTAAGGGATTAGTGTACAGTTTGAAGATTAATACATGATTTGTATACAATGCCTGGATTACCGCCATTGTATGAATAAAAGTATAAGCAAAATAACAACCAATCCAAATGGGTTATCATTAATCTTTCACTCCAGTTCACTGAATGTTTAGCTGTTCCTTTCTTATTTTTATATGTGGAGATTAACTTGAGGATTATAAAAGAAAAGCAATAACTTAGGAAGCAAATAAGCATATTTAATCATTAATATACTGATATTGTAATTTATGTGATTTATGATGTGAAAGGGAGATTTTAATACTTAACTTTAGTAAATTACCATCTTTAACTTCTTAAACCATAATCACTGTAGGGCTATAATTAATTTAATGGTACAGTGTACATGTATCTCAAGATAAAATCATTTTGAGAATAGCCTTGCTTAAAGTATGATATATTGTAGAGTCCTAAGAGGTGAAACTATTATAAACAAGTTTGCACTCCGACCCTCTAGGGAATTATTCCCGCCAGATTTATTTTAGCTTTGTATCAAACAAGAATCTTGTATTTGTTTCTGGTGAATAAAAACATTCAAATTCAAAGATATATACCCCATGGCCAGTGCAGCAAATACTAATCATATGGCTGTAGGCTTTGGTGCATTTATTATCTATATATGCCCTTAAGTCTTGGCATTTATGCTGCATGCATTTATAGATATATTATAAACTTGCTTTTTAAGAAGACTATGATAAAATTGGAAATTCTGGCTCTGTTATTATTTGCGTAATACCTATACTGCTAAATTTTTAGAACAATCCTTACATTATTGACTGAGAAATAGACCATTAAGATAGTGTTACACCAACAAGAACACCAAGAGCCCCAACAAGAGAGTGAGTAAGATCTAGACCCTGTTCGCCAGGGGATAACAAGAAAAGAATAAAACTATCCTTAATTATGTTGATAAACATCTACCTGTAGTAGGAGCACATGTAGTTTCTATTTGACTGCTTTTTTTCACCCATTTTATCACATGTGATTTATTATGCAATTGAAGATTTGGTAAAGGATTAAATTAATAGGATTACAGACCCACCTTTCCCATCCCAAATAATCTATTGTCAAGAAAAAACAACCTTTTAAGTGTTTTGTGGTTAGCAGATAGGCGGATGCTATTAAATGTGATTACAAAAGTGGTTGTTTGTTGGCTTGGTGTTTATTTATGCACTTAGTTTAAATCGCCTAAAATTTCTCCAATGAATAACTGGCGACTTTTTGCCCTTTGTAAACAAATAATCTTTTCTGTGAAATCCTGACTGAGTCTCAGATTCCATTTTTTAGTAGCCTTTGAAAGCTTCCAAAGCAGTTATTTTAAACAATCAAAATTTAGGAAGCATAATTGATATGTTTTGTTTGTTTGATTAAGAGTTGGATGCTACATGTATGCTCCGGGGTGGGTGTGCCTGCTCAATGGGTGGATGAAACCACCCTTGTTGTCACTGTCAACATCAATGACAGGACAGCGTTAAAAACAGGACACACTGACAAATCAGCTTCATGAAGCCCCTTACCCCGGAGATCACCTGTGCATCATGAAGCTCTAGCAAAAGCATCCTCGTGTGTACAATTCAAGATAACACCCAGTATATATTTGAAAAAGTAAATCGCACTGGCACAGGGTAGTCAAAAATGACAAATCATCATGTTCTTTATTAATATTAATATAATAAAAACAGTGTGAGAATATAAAAATAGCAACCAATATTAATTTCTTATATGCGATACAGGTACCTGCAAATATTTACATTTCCAATCTGTTAGATCAGATATGAAAATAAAAAGCAATATTATAAAAACAATGTGAACTTTTATGATAGCTTTAACATTAAAGCATCATTCAATTCAGTTTAAAATGTAACAATACTGCAGAAAACACAATGAGCATGTATGTATACACGTACATGTGCATGAGTAATAGTCATATTGATGTGCATGTATAGAGTATAATATACTTGTGAGTCAATAATAAGTTTAACTGTTTTATTCTCACAATAAAACACAAAAAACGATGAAGATTGATATGATACATATCCTCAAATGAATGAGAAATTTATTGATTAGTTTGTGGTGGATAAATAATTCATTAATTAATTAGAGCAATAGAACCTAATAGTGAGTAAGGTAAACTGTTTGCTGTTACCATACATATTCAAATAATTTCAATAGATCCGATCAGCTTGGTATTTTACACTATTGAAGGTTATTTCACTTATATGTTGGTGATAAACAAGTACTAACGCTGAATCAAACTGGACACAGCCGCCAGGAAACCTCCTACACGTAGTTCAAGTGACTCTGACGTTACAATTTTGCATGAAACTGGATATGCCTTGCAGCTGAAAAATCAATGCCAGAGATCGCCACATGTAATTTTTTGTCTTATTCAGTGACGATCACCTTTTAACTGACATGACCAAAATGAAGTGACCCAGTAAACAAAATTCAAAACAACAATGTTGTGTTACCTTCATTTAGGAAATTTAAAATTTAAAATTTATTTATAATTCACACAAATTATTTTTACATTTTCAGGAATTTTACTAGAGTATACAGGATGTAAACCGTGTTTTACATTTTGAAGATAGGTATTGTACACATCATGCAACCAATTCTTTAAGTTCCTTGGCTCCAAGTGTTGCCTACAATCTGATTGTAGGCGTGTAGGTGGAAAATGAGACAACAAATTACACACATATTGTGATTCCAGACTTTGATTTTCCAGCGGACAGGCTTCAAGTGTCTGAGTGATTTGGACTAGAAACGTCCCTGACTTTACATAAAGTCACATATAAAGCAAGGCAAGGACAGGCAAGCTCATGAGTCACATTGGTGACACAATTAAACATTGGTGCTAAAATGATCAAAGTGACCCTAAGTCCCTAACAGAGGTTGATAGTCGTCACATCTACAAGCAACTTAACTGCCCTTAGATTGAATAAAATATTCAATCAGAAACAGTAATGGGCATGGCGTTCATGTAATGCGAAACGTGAAATCAGCACGATGATTTGCATGGTAGACTACCTAAACCTGTCACATGTCAGTTATATCATTGAAATAATTATGCGCATTTACCCTTTTCAAAGAGAAAGCACTCAAAACAAAAATATTTCATTTTGGAACTAAATATTCAATATTTTGTGTTTACGACTTCCATCAAGTGCAACACCAGCATAATTGAGAAAAAAACATGGAAAAAGAAAAAGTACTCATACAGAATGTATTTTATTCAGTTGGCTTAGAGGTTATATGCCAGTAGTGTATTCACCCAAAGTACATTTACATGTACATTTACATGTATTGTATGAAAGGAGCCCTTGACACACATCAACGGCAATGAGGTTTCTCAGGGCACTTATATGTTTCATGTGGCGTAGACTATGCAGCATCTGAGTTTGCACAGTTTCTTTTTGCTCGAATCGACTGATGAATTATGGGTTGACAAGAAATTTGTCCAAACTGCACGTTTTTCACTTTATGTAATTCATATATGAGCAATTATTTAAAGATGCATATGCACTCAAAATATGGTATTTTTGCTGTTAAAACAGAATCAAATATACTTATATTTTTATGAGGAAGCCAAATTTAAGTTAGGAGCTTTTTGTTAATCCCACCCTTAACTCTGTATGTTAAGTGGTAGATTTAAAATAACTAAAACCGTAAAATTTAAATATGCTTCCAGCATAATAAAATGAAGGGAAGAATAAAGGGCAGAAACTCGCCTTGATAAAACATTCGTACCTTAGCAAAAATCAGTCTTGTGAGCTTATGAGGGGAAATTCCGCTTTCATTCTCGCAAATGGTCCTTATCTATTCTAACCTTATCTGTTAGCGATGTTCCTCGGTCACTATTAACTGTCACTGAAGCGTATTACGGCAGAAGCTATAGTTACTCGATTGATAAAAACTAGGGCCCTAATAATACCGAATGGCATGCTGTTTTACGGCGAGTTTAATCGGTACCATGATTTCTCTTGGCTCATACATGATAAGTACACATTAAATAATTTTAATTTCTGCGGTATTATTTTAATTTATGAACTAACTTAGATACCACTTAAAATCGATGCTATCTGAATTTACTGAAAAAGCTAATTTTGAGAGCCTATATGTATCTTTAATCTCAAGTAAATTTATGGGCAAGATATAGATAGGCCTATACACATGTCAAAATGGTCACATTTGTGTATATATATATTGTTTTTATAAATGTTTACTTTCCGTCACCAAGGAAAGCGGGGACCTTTAACTAACATTATAAACTTATAATCCCTAAAACAGCATATAGGCCTACATTTGTATTGCTACCTCAAGTTAAAACACGCAGTATGAAATTTGTCCATAAATCCAGTTGGTCCATTTAAAACTGTTCTAAAAAGTCAATTGAATTCGTTCCAATGTATTTTTGATAGGTGAACATCCGGTAGGCCTAGCCTGTCTGTCAATTGTAGGCTACCTTTCAATCCGTGGGCAGTTTAAGCAACGAATGTATACATGTGCACTTAAATGGATTGAATCCGGTAACGAAAACTGAATAAGTATAGTCATTACAAATAAAGCCGTTTTGCAATAAAAATGTGCAAATTTTTTCAACAAAACTTTCTATCGTAGGTAGGTCAAACATATAGTAGAAAAATGGCGTGTTTTAACACAGTTTATTCGCTGGTACAATAAACACCCTGTTCGTTTTGGAATTACCAATATTATTGGTAAACATAATAACTATTATTATTACTAAATAAAACGAGACAAAAAGAAGAGAAATGGTGGCCTAAAAATCAGTTTTATCAACAGATTTAGATCGCTACGATTTTAATATGTCCTTAGTTTGTACAAGCAAAGAGAAATCATGCTAAAAGAAGGCGTGCCAACGTGTATTGTTAGAGAGCCATTTTTCGTCACTCGTTTTAAAAAGTTTCTGCTGTATCACGTTTCGGTAACAGTTAATGGTGACCGAAGAAAATCGCTAAGGTACCAATCATTTGCCAGAAAAATGCTATAGGGCATGAATGTCAATCAAAGCCTTGTTAAATGCGAGTTGCTGCCCCTTCATATTAGTATTCTGGAAGCATATTTAAATTTAAAAGTACTTCTAAACTTCTACTTAGTCTAGAAAGTTAGGGGTGGAATTAACGAAAAGCTTTTAACTTCAGCTTCTTCAGAAAAATATGTAAAACTCAAGTATTTCTATAATTACGCAAACAAAACTATTATTTGCGATTCTTTAATTGACCTTTTTTAAATAGACCTTATTAAGGTATTCTTTCATTTGGTTTAATTTGCCCTGTTTTTCTTCTAGCGAGAAGGGTTGGAGTGACTTTAGCCTCTTGACCACTTACCTAAACAACCACCAGTAAACTAAACGACAATCAGTTATGGCCATCAGTAAAGATACAATGAGCGTACATTATCTCTTCAACAGAAGCACAAAAACAGGTAAATGATTTCCTGTTAAATACACAGGGCTCATTGAACCAGAAGTATGTCGATGTATTGAACAGAAGACAATGACTGGTTGACCTTAGTGTTCCGCGTTAAGGGCCTATAGTAAACATATATTTTAATGTAGCTAGCGTTTGCCAATAAACTCCTTGTGACTGACTTATATATTAGCCGTTCCATAGTTTATATATATCTTATAAATGTAAAATTGTACATGCCTCGATAGGGGATCGAACTCGGGACCTTTGGCTAGTAGGGCCAACCCTCTACCGACTGAGCTATAGAGACCGACGATAGACTGATCCCAACGTTTACCAAAGTAATGTATAAATATTATAAACG
>JAVFBY010100118.1:0-10050 GCA_034781015.1 Tonicella lineata
GTATCTTCTCCTACAATTTTTAACTAATGTATATAGAGGCCAGTTAGTAGTGCCTTTTTGTTTGGGCGAATTGGGGGCGAATTGGGGGGTTGGCGGGAGGGGGATCGCTTGGACCATCGGCGCCTACCGGCTTGTTATACTGATATTTAGCGTTTTTGTCCAAGATATATTTAGATTCGTTTGGTGGTTTCTGTCTTGGTGTTTTACAATTTCTCTAAGACTTTGTTGATTGTTACTAACAGAGTCGATAGCCAAGTTATGCCTCGGTTTCCACCAGGGATTTCGTGTGTGTACGGAAGTGTATGGATTTGGTATCCATTTATGCATTAAGTAGGTTTTGTGTCGTGGTATATATATGATCGTTTGTGAGATGGAATACGTTTATATAGCATAGATCTTTTGGGGGAGATTTTAGGTCAAAGTGACCATACGCTTGTCATTCGATATAACACAGACGGCAAAAGTCTGCTTGAACAATATGTGACGTAATTATAGTTAACAAAATATAAAGAAATAGAAGAAAATGTCTAGGACGTATCGGTTTATTGGAACTGTTCCCTTCCTTTAACACCTAATTCTCTTATCGACCCAGTCAGTCAAATACTCCTCTTTCGTTACCAGATCATGTTATTGGTAAACATGATCGGTTAAGCAATACCGGTTGGTGTCCGGAAGGCGGATTTCTACGAAACATTAGTACAGATTGTCAATAATCCGACCAAGGAGATCAGATAAGACGCTTTGTGTCTACATATCGCCTTTTCTGTACAGTGTTTACCATTTATATGTAAATAGGATTGGAGACTTCAGGTAAAATGTAAAATCCTACTTGGACGGCAATCATCATCATTTGAATAAAACATAAGACAAATGCTTTAGAGATTTTCGATTACTTGAGGGCTCTCAGAGCTTTAAAATTTATGAACTCATTCAATTGAAATAAAATTAAACAGTAACAAACTGTCTCATCACACTCTTTAACACGTTTTTTTCTCGTTGGTTTTGTGCAGTTCTTAAGGACATTTCTCTCAATAATAACTCAACAAACACGGGACACACAATATGATGCAATATGATAAAATGAGCTGCGTTAAAATATACTACAAATATGCTTTGTGTTTACATTAGCTCATGCGTATTTGCTATTATGAAGCAACACATAAGACGTTTACTTCAAACATACACATGTTCTTACTTCATAGAACAATAACTAAGCTGATGAGATCGATAGCCTAGGATGTCTGAAATGTCGATGCATTTCAACTTATTATGTAAATTATGCAATATACTTCTTTAAATCAGCATCATTTTTTTCAACTTGTAACAATTTTTATTAATACGGAGAACGCGAATCAATAATCGTGATATATCTCTAGACGGTGACACAACACAGACATGTCAGTTATAAGATTGCCCTGTGTGAAACAGGCCGTTCATAGATGGCATTGTGATAACCAGCAGTGTGTATCAACAGTCCACCACTGAAGATTTTCCTTTAAGAGATATAGGGATACAAATCCATTAAATCTATAAGGCCCGCTGGAATCGACAAGGTTTTCTCCGCGATTCTTTTATATACCGATACTCACTAATATAAGGCATTATTACTACAGTGGATGACAAGATCGATGAAAATCACTCTGGTAGACTTTGATCCATACTTGTTATACTGTAGCGGCATTGTGTAACAGACTGTCGAGCGCAGGCGGTGATACGATTGGCACACTGGATGTTACAACAACTACATGGGCTTATTAATAGATATTTATAATGACGTCATTCATTTAGTTCGTAACATATTAGTTCTATTGTGATTTTCTCAGCTAAGATGTTCACCTGTGTGCTTGAACTTCATCCATTTGGTTCGTAGCTTGTAGATTCTGTTTTGATGTTCATTCTTATGTTGTGCATCTGTGTGTTTAAAGTTATCTTGATACAAAACGTTCGGTGCAGAGTTTTCGCAGTTGAACACTTCCTCTTATTGCTTACGTCTGTTTATCTTAATCTGTCGTTTTCTCTAATACAGATTGTCTAGGCAAGATTCGTGTGTGGTAATGAACATAGTTATACATCTAACGATACCTGGATTACGCAGGCGTGTCCAACTTGTCTTTCTACTAAATTCTTTTAATCTAACAATGGCAATTTTATAGAAGAAAGGCGACTTATGTTATTGCAAAATCGTATATATGTGTTCTCATGTCTGGATAAGCGGACGTTTCTTAGAGGTTTGGTTGTGTGCTTTTCGTACTATATCATGATGTTACCTCACACAAGTGCATTTTCAGCTTCCCAGATAGTATAGGTTATATTGAAGGTTGTGATTGCGTGTACTGTTCCTGCATTAACCAGAAAGAAGTGTGCTTGCCACTTTCACTGTTGGTGATTATCCAAGGCTTGCTATTAGTTGATATTTATTTAATCACAGAACATGGGAGATGTTCAGATGACAATGGAGGTGAGTGTCTAAAACCAAATATCCCAAATCGAATTAAAAAAGAAGATTAAATAGATATTGACAGAAGTCCATGTCCATGGATTGACTTCTGATATTGTCTATATCAACAAAGCCCGAACTCTCCAGGCTTAAAAGATCAGAAAATATATTAAATATATACATGTACTTCTAATGCTTTATTTACCGTATACCAGATAAAAAAATAATTTAACAACCCCTTTGTAGCTACCAGCCTATTCACATATTTGTATGTATCATTTTAAGGGTACAGTATTTGTATCTTTTATATATGTATTTTTCGGGTGCAGTCTTTTTTATAGAGCGGATGTTGGTTGATACAATCCTGTGAGAAAAACTCGACTCAACAAAACATGATGTCTCGGCGAACTTTCCTCAGATAAATTCAAAGTATTATAATATAAAAAGGTGACCACTAAGTTATTTATGGCCACATCGAGTTGAATTCCGCTAGATAATGTGCATAAGCTTAAAGGACAAGTCCAGCGTTCTATAACCTAAACTTATTATTTTTATCGTTTATTAAAAAAATAATTTTGGAAAGACATTAAAGTGTGTGACATTGGGAACCAATGATGCATAACCGTTATTTAGTTATTTTAAAAGCCGGAAGTGACGGCCAAAATCACTGATAAGGTAAGGTACCTGACTGTGAGTGCACGTCTCCTTGTGGATGCATCTACATATATCACGAAACAACACTAACCTGACAAAGATAAAGCGTGTAGAGAGGATACACGAAGGCATTCTAGGCGGTTATAGAAGATACCTTACCTTATCGGTGATTTTGGACGTCACTTCCGGTTTTTAAATAAACAAATCAACAGTTATGCTTTATCGGTTCCTAATTTCCCACACGTTAATGCCTTACAAAATAAACGTTAAAAATAATAAGTTTGGGTTGAAAAACGCTGGACTTGTCCTTTAAATAAATGTGAAATGTAAAGAATCACATCCATACAAATCTGATGTTGTGTGTTATATTCAACCTCTAAGTACCATTAAAATGCAGTGTAATACATTAATTTAAAGTTAAATATAGTGCAAAGCTATGTGTCTCTTGTAATGTTCCTTGTATATGATGTTATACAGAAAAACTTTTCTTTATAGGTCCGAATTTGATACATCAATATCTTTTACACTTTTGTTAATTTTAGTTTAGGACATCAGGCATGATTATGTTGTGTAAACATATGAAATATCCTGCCTCTATTATTTTGTTTTCAGTTTAGGTATTGGGTACAAAGGCCTTCCATGTGGTTGTGTCGTTTTGTTTAATCATTAATAATCAATGCTTACGCAATATCTAGGTTGATTTGGTTTCTTGTTATATATGCCTATAGATCACACAACATTATTGAGTTATCTTGCCAGTCATGTGGGTCTTACTCAGTTACTCTATTGATTTCATCTGGTAAATTGTCGCTAAGTTGTGAGTTTAATGCATCCATACAGACTTTACTGGTAAATTATATACATAAGATCACGGAGGTGGTTCGCGGAAACTTTCTGTGTCCTAGTTTTCTCTATGCCCTGGTGCTCTGGGGTATTGGACAACAAGAAGCCGATTTGTTGTACAAAACACGAACCCCAGTCAAACAAACATGACATGACATCATGCCTGGTTGTGAGTGTGTGGGTAAGTTCCTGATGCCCTGGTACTCTCTGGGTAATATAATAAAGGGGCATCAGGAAGTAGATTTTTTTGTGGTGTTGTTTTTTGCTACTTTTTTTTTCCTTCTCTTTTTGTCTCGTCTTTCATGTTGCCAGTGACGTGAATATGGTGGTTTCCTCCACCCACGGGGCTGGCACGCCGTCGTAAATGTGAAATACCCCTGAGTACGGCGTTAAACCCCAATCAATCAATCAATCAATCAACTATTTATATATTAAAACACTGAACGCCCAAATTTGGACCGCACAGTCGGTCCGTGTAACGCTTGGTAGGCCTGCTTGATTATGTTGTTAGTTATGCCTAGATTAAAACAGAACTATGATAAATGAACGTTCATTTTTTAATTATCACTTAAAAAAATCAGATACTTTAAATTGGTCAGTCAAGTCAAGCCTCTTGTTTTCCACTCGCTCAAAATGCGCATATATAGGTTTTACTTTTTCTGTCCGACTGGAAGTTTGTCCGGCCTGTCTCTTGGTTACTAATTACGTTAGACTTTTGACTCTTGCATACTGCATTCCTCTCCATGTGCAGATGTGCAACGTTAAACGTAAAATCGTAAAATAAATCACGGAATTATTCAAATTTTTCAGTCCAACAATTTTGATTTGCCTTAGATCTGTCAGGATTTTGTTCACTATTTAACGTTGGATTTTGAAATGTGCTGTCTGTAATTCCTTTTTGTTTAAGCCCTGTCCGGCTTGGATCTTGGTTACTATTTAAGTCGGGCTTTTGAAACCTGCACACTGCATTCTTCTTCATTCTTTATGCAGTATAAACAAATCGCAGAATTATTCAAATTTCCGCATACAATAGGCACATTAGCTGTCCATAATTGTTTTTTGTCTCATCTCTATCCTGGCTGAATCTTGGTTAGTATTTATCTTGAGCTTTTGAAACTTGCATACTGGATCCTTATACAGATGTGCAACGTATAACAAAACTCAGTTATTCGGCGTTAATTATGCAAATTAGCTGTCTCACAATTTGTGTTTGTCCGAGCCCTGTCCAGGCTGTATATATGTCGGTTACTATTTAACTTTAAAGAAAAGATAGTTTTTGGTTATGTTGAATGAGGCTTAAATGTCGGATTTCCCCTGATTAAATAAAGCTTTACTTCAGCTTCCAAAAACTTACTGAAGTTGAGTAATCGACGTTCAAAGTCACATCCCCCCACTACAAACTGAAGAGCTTGGTGGTAGCCATATTGATGTCAATAATAACTACTGTTGAATTACATCCAATCAGAATCCATCATTTTCGATAGCATAGGACTAAATTCGGTTTCCGTTCTGACGTCACGCGGTGCCAACAAGAGTTGTCGTTCGTTTGCTGTGAACTATAGAGATGTAAATAGGACCATTTGACACGTATTGCGGTTTCCGGTGAGTTAAAAATGGCAGACTTCATTAGTTTATGATTTTATACTTTCGACTCTGTGTGGTAAAGTTATGGTCCACTGATGAACAAAAACAATGCTGCCTTTTTTACAGTTTGGTTGCATTCTTTCGATACAGGTATGGGTCATTCATAAGCTTTCTGTTCCTTTAATGAAAGTTCGAAGTGTTATACATAGAGATATGGATAGCAAGTATGAGTATCAAGTGCTCTAAAAGTGCACTATTTCATCAAGCAAAATCATTTTTTTCTTCTCAAAACAGCGAGAGGGGAAAACCCCCTCTCCAGGATCCTCCCCCCGATTGGGCACAAGTGCCCTCGGCTGAAGCTTTGCTTTAGCCACTGCACAATATTCCACAGCCCACCCTTAGCCTCTCCCCCCTCCCCATCTGAAATATCCTAGCCGCAACTGATCGGCAAGTCCACTTTCATAGAATGAGTAAAAAGGTCAAGCTTTATACATGTCACCTATGTTTAAAGGCGATTTTACAGACTTTATTCCTTTGAAGCTTACTTTGATTTTAAAGAAAAATAGGACATCAAAACTTTCGGTTTCTGGTCGTTTTTTCTTTTATAAGCATTGATTTATTACTCCTTCTCGGGGTTAGTGGGCCTTTAATTTGCGTTGCTGCATGATATTTCCAGTTTCGTCAGAAATCGAACAAAACGTGATCATTAATTGGTGTTAGTTACGACATGGCGCCAACCCAGCAAAGCAAATTTTTCTTGCAATAACATCATCCGAACATATGGATGGTATCTCTAAACATAGACACGTATAGTGGAAAGTGGGGCAAAACGGCACAATTAACTTTAGAGCCTTAGGCACAGCTTATTTGAAGCAATTAAATTCTCAAATACAGTTATACTAGTAGAAGCTCGACACAACTTTACTTTTGTGCTTTTTGGGGACTTCGGGTGCTATAGATTTTTGTTTAGGATATCCAATGCAAGTGTTAAAAAAAAAAGTTTTGCCCCACTTGTGGGGCAAAAATGGCAGCATGCTTTCCGACGAGATTTTGTTGACGATGTGCATGATACATGGGTTTTAAAAATAATGTCAAGAGAGATGGCAGCAGTTTTGGTATGGCCAGAACAGCAATGGTCCATTTAACCTCACGGGTTCGTTTTGCCCCACAATACCCACAATTTTGCCCCACAATACGCACGACCTATATGACGATGTCACGCGTCAATAGAGCAATGCAAGTTTTAAAAACCTTTTGTATCAAATGTACTTGTGGGTTGGATTGACGTTCTATTTAATATTTTTTGACAAACTATACCACATTCACACGGATTTTCAAGGAAAATGCCTTTCCTTAAAAGGGAATTTTCCGCCTTGAAAATAGTGCACAGAAGTGAATGCTTGACATGTCGCCTATTTTGTCCCAAAGTTCTAGTCTGCGTTGAAAAGCTAGATGGTACTGATTCGTGTCCCTTTTGACAATTCATCTTCCAGCTTTTCATTTTCAAAGATGGAAAGATGGAAAGCTCGACACCGCTTCTCACTTCTAGCTCCCGAAACAAACTTTGGAAAGCTGGAAGCTGAAAGGCTCTATATATCGCTTCCAGCTTTCGAGCTTTTCAGCTCACATTTCTAAGCATAAAAGCTAAAAAGCTCATCATCGTGTTCAGATTCTCATCTTTTACCAACAAAAGATGGAAATATGAAAAGTTGAGAACGTTTTTATTTTACAAACGCTTCCAACTTCCAGCTCTAACCATTTTTTCCCTTAAAAAACACACACGGCATAAATTCCAAGGTTCCTGGTCCAACAAGTCCGCACTGAGAGACATACCCCGTGGTCTGCAGCAAATACGAATCCTGTGGCTGCAGACACAAATGTCAAGGTCTTGGGGCATGTGTTTATAGTACATGCCTCAACACATTGGAACTTATGCTGTGTGCATGTATAAACAAATATGAATCCTGTGACAGTAGGCTTTGAGGCATGTATTATTAATATATGCCTTCACACCTTGACATTTGTGATGGGTTGATTTATAAGCCCGCTTTTTAAGAAAACTATGTTAAAACTGAAAATTCCGTCTGCGTTATGACTTGCGTATTACTATTAGATATATACTGGCTAATTTTCAGAACAATCCTAACATTACTGACAGAGAAATAGTCTATTTAGTTACTGTTACATCAACAACAAGAACAACAAAATCGCCACCAAGAGAGTTAGTTAGATCTAGACCCCGTTAATCACGGGGTAAAAATTGACCTCAAAGTACTCAAAGCGCGGATGGTTTACTAGCTAACCTTCATTATTCACGTGATGCCGAAAGGGAGATTCAATGTCGTAAATCGGGCAAATGGTTAAAACTGGAAGTTGGAAGCGTTTGCAAATTAAAAACGTCATCAGATTATCATATTTCCATCTACTATTGGTAAAAGATGAGAAGCTGAACACGATGATGAGCTTTTTAGGTTAGAAATGTGAGCTGAAAAGCACGAAAGCTGGAAGCGATGTAGAGTTTTTCAGCTTCCAGCTTTCCAAAGTTTGTTTCGGAAGATAGAAGTGAGGAGCGGTGTCAAGCTTTCCATCTGTTCAGCTTTGAAAGTAAAAGCTGGAAGATGAATTGTCAAAAGGGACACGGACCCTACATGTATGTATACGTCCTGATTGGTCGAGAAAATTAAAGCCGCCGGCTGCCATCTTAGAGCTCCTTATTTAAATAATACCCGATAAGAAATAATACCCTGGAATAAAACGATCGCTTATCGAGTTCCCCTTGTATTCACAAACAATGCTTATGGCAATTAATTTTTATTTAAGATCTAAAAAAAATAAAGTACGTTTATAAATAAACACAATCCGCGTTTTTACTCAACTTTAGGTCATTCTGTTCCAGTCGAGTAGCAAACGTTACCAGACATCGTATCTCAATATATTCCAGGGGACATAACTGTTCAGTATATGTAAATATAGAAGACAGTACCAAGATGGCGTTTCCCCCCAAAAGTATGGTGAAGGACGAATCGTCTAATTTTTTTTTATTACGAACTGCTTTAGAATTAAACATAAACAAGTTGTTGCAGGACGGATTCAACTGAAGCCATTGAAGGGGAGGAAAATACATATAAAATCGTGAATTTTATCTGTACGTTTAAACTGCGCACAGTGATAGTTCATATCACGCGAACAACAATTTGGGTCGTCAATACCTTAAAAGCCGAAGACTCGATTGGAGGCAAAATGATTTGATTCTATATGAGTATGACAGACTTTATGCTGAAATGTTTATGAGGAAAGCAACCAATGGGTATTGATTGACTGCCTATAGGGCATGCCGTCACATTTTCAAAGCAAGTTTCGCCATCTTGGTTGAACAAAAATAATATGCCAGCCGCGCTTTTAAATAAAGTATTTTGACATCGCTATTACAACATATATTCTACATTTGAATCAATAAAGCATAATGTAAGAAAAAAAATAGTCAACGGTTTCAGTGACAAAGCGAATATTTGAAAATAGTGTGTTAATATATAGCTTTACGGTCCCGACGCCGGACTTATCTCACAAAGACTAATCCATTTAACTACTCGTCCAGTAGCATCGGATATAGTCGGCCTGTTGTAGCATGGGCCTTAAATAAGACGACGCTGTGTCACAATTAAATTCAGGTCACGAGATAATACAACTCTTTGTCACGTAACGTAATTTAGGTCGGTTCAAAGCTATTAAACCAAGGTCACACTAATCCGACTACGTCCAACGCTACGTCGAGCGAGCCATTCCGTCTGACTGGAATTGTCCGTTTCTTCCAAAGGTGCGAGGTAGGCCTCGAAATCGAAACAAGCCAGGTAGGGGAAATGCAAAAGGACCGGTGCAATAGGGATGCCGGCCTCGCTGAGCTCGTCCATGATGGTCGGTGCGTTATGGTACACCCCACTTGGATAGACTTTCTTGGCTGTGACGTCACATATTTTCTCGTAGCGTTGTCAATCATTGGATTGGTCGAAGGGGCGCTCATACTGCTGGCACCGGTATTGGTGGGCGTAGAGACCCTTGTCAAAGACGTAGCTGAAATGACGCTCATACAAATTTAAAATCCTGGTGGTGGTGTACAACCCAAAAGATCGACGGCGACAAAAGGCTCGGTGGTAGGTCACACCCTCCTCCTCCACGGGTGTCAGCTCATACACTGCAATATTGACAGTGTATAGCTTTTCTAGATCGTCGAGTTGTTTGATGGTGAATATTTGGCTTCCATCTCTCGGTGTGTCAGGTACTTGAGGAAATACTGCTGGATTGGCTTTGCACAGTACTGTGTTGCGGCTTTGTCAAGATGGATAGCCAGACATCGGAAACAACATAGATTGTCTCTGTAGGGTCCGTAGAAGCCGGTCACCAAACAGTGTAGACCTCTGTTGAGTTGGAGGTAGTCGGGTAATAGTGTCGTGTTGATGTTTTTGTTTACCGATAATGACGTTTGGTAATTTGTGGACATAAAAGAGAACCTTGGTGACATGCTCGATTACCGACTT
>JAVFBY010100229.1:0-12093 GCA_034781015.1 Tonicella lineata
GTTATAAAAGTAAACTTATACATATGACCCTTGCCGTGTAAAGAGGCATATAAACGACTGCAGTTTTTTTTATACCATGCCATTAAAAAAAACTGTTGACTAAAGCGTTAATAATTAAACTGATCGCTAAATCCCCGACAAATGGTAAAACCGAAAATTCAATTAGTTCTATACTACAAACAGCTATTTTCCATTATATGACTAACGTTCTAAATTTATTTCTAATGACCATTCTCCCCATCAGACATAGTAAAATCGATTGTAATTTAGTCATCGATCAATCTGTATGAAAGCAGACCCAAATATCACTCCATGTGTTATGTCACATTTAGATCTGGTGACAACGGATATAAAATTGTGCTTAATGACGTCAGACACCCTTCAGATCCGGGAAACATCACTGTTTTAATTGTCCAATAAAATCCAAATTGCACGAGGCTATGGTAAATACAAAGTAATACTTTAATTTAAAGAGACATGATCGCCCAAATTTTTTTTTTCTCAACAAATTCAGATTGCTAGGATTTTGCGTTGTACTATAAACATTTGTTCAGAAATAAAAACAATGTGTAGTAAGTGTGCACGAGCCAAGATAAATCATGCTAGCATTCGAAGAGGGCGCCCCATCCGAAGTATATATCCGGTTTTTGTTTGGGTGCAATTTTTCGTCAATCGATTCAAAAAGTTAATTTGTCACGTTTCGATGACAATTAATATTGACCGAAGAACATCGCCTGCTATAAAGTTTAATTAGCTACCAATCATTTGTGATAATAGCAGCGAAATTTATCCGATCCAGCTCATAAACTTTCCTTATGCTAATACGCATACCAATCAAAGCCTTGTTATTCGCCCCTTCATTTTAATTTTCTGGAAGAATATTTAAATTTAATACTTTCAGTCATTTCCAAACTTCTACTTAGCCTAAAAAGTTGGGGTTAGAATTAACGAAAAGCTTCTTATTTCTGCTTCTTGAGAAAAGTCATTTTGCAACCAATACGTACTATCTAGCTTTTCAACGCAGACTAGAACTTTGGGACAAATAGGCGAAATGTCAAGCTTTCAGTTTCGTGCACAATTTTTAAGACTGGAAAACCCCTTTTACGGAAAACATATTCCTTGGGAATTTGTGTAAAATGTGTATATTTTGACATTCTATTTATTATTTTTTGACAATCTAATCCCAATTACATTTGATAGTAAAGATTTTCAAACATTGAATTACTCTGTTGTCGTACGACATCGCAATGTAAGCCCTGTGCATTCTTAAAAATTGTCTTAAAGCAGTAATTCGTCGATTGACGCCCACGCAATTTGCTTCAATTTCATGTATATCACTACATAAAATGGAGCCTCTTTGTGACTAAGCCGGTTATAAACCGGCGAAAGTTTTAATCATATAGAGAAAAATAAGTATGACTCATGTAATACCATAATAACGCAAAATGCATTATTTTAGGTGACCATTTCTCTTTAAGCATTTTCTTATACATGTTTGCATCTTACAAAGACATGGTGTAAAGGACGATCGATGTCCAGTTTGTTTTTGGCATTATTACCTTGCCCGCGTATAAGCTAAAACCTGGTAGTGTCGTCTACATGTTTATTTTGAGTTGCCAAGTTCTGCTAACTCTCCAACCAATCAGTCTGGATTTGTGATAGACCTATTTTATTGTTTGTAAGCAATAATCACGTGTTTACTGATAAGGCTGTGCGCAAGATGGAACATGCAAGAATTTATTTGTTAACGCTTCTTTGATTGAATATTGTTTTGATTGACTGATCCAATGATATTTCAGCACCGTTGTTGACGACAATTGGGACAAGGGCGAAAAGGCGAATAGTCTGGTCTGTTTGACCCCTGCATGCAGATTAAGATTTTACAGATTCAGTGCAAAGTTCTTCAATCAAATTTAATTTAACCGTTGTTATGTGGCGTCTACACTTTCATACAAAAAGTTAACCCCTCAAATAAATCATGTATTATTTCTTATTTCTGTTTCTTGATCTTACTTAACAACATTCATGATTGTCCTATATGAGTAACACTTGTTAGTATATTCTGTGTTTTTATAAGTAAATCGTGACGCACCGGACACTTGGAACTTAAAGTAAACCTCCAATTCGGATAATTTAAGTCGTGGAAGGAAACTACTTTGCCGTAAATATGTGTATCTTATACCGATGCTTGTTTGTTCTGTATTTTAGTAAAGCGTGAGCGGCCATGGACAACTTTCTTTCATCTAGAAACGTTCATATTAGTGGCATTTGCGCCATTCACTTAGGTCTGAATTTTGCTCCATTGATCGAACCATTGGCAGCAATAACGGAACATTTAAGATGTCTAAATATTTCCTTTATACAACTTTCTTTGTAATTTAAAGTCGACTAGCTTGGCACATTTAGATAGAAAAAAAACATGAAATCCTAGGCACTTGAGTAATGGCTGATAGATATACTTCGGTGTAGGTTTATTCTGGCGTTACGCGGTAGGGGGGCTTGCCTTGTGGCGCCACCAAGACTCAGTTACAGCTCGTGTCTCCAAACCAACAGCCATTCGCTGCTAGACACATGTCCACGCCAGAGAGACGTTTTTGGTCCTGCCTTAAAATGTATATATAAAAAATTGGAAACACAAACTGACATAAAGGATGTAATAAATGAGAAAAAATGGTCAAAGATTTTTTACAACTTCAATTTTCCAAATTGTGAAAGAAAGAGAAATAAAAATTCATAACTCAAGTTATATTAGTATTGTGCGTCAAAAGGGGGATATTTTCATCCCAACGCTTTTGTAGCAATCCTTTAAAATAAAGATATGAAAAGGAGAAAACTTTTTAAGGGAACTAAAACTTTTTTCTCCACTGAAGCCTAGAAAAAAGGCCCCGAAAGAATATTAAGAATTAAAAAAAAACAACAATACACATTCACTAAAACTCAGAAATGCAAACTAAAGAGACACAGGTATACATACAATATAAAATTTAATGGGAACTCTTTAGTCTTTCTGACTTGTTTTAAGGTATAGTGGATTGGATCAAATAAGTAGGAAAAGGTTTTCTCTTTTATATAAATTTTTAATATTATTTAAAGTGATTGGTAAAGTGTTTGCGTAATAATAGCGTGTACGTTTTCACTTGTTTTTACAACACCTTCATACTTTTCTGGTGATTCAATATTATGTATAGATTAGGAGGTAATCCGAATACGCTATGTATATATAAGTCCAATATGAAACATTTTATACGTGTTAGATGATACAGGTTGCTTCTAACGAAGCTTGTTACAAAACGTATCGGGTTTGGTACCGACGCCATTCCACCCAGACGATATGCCCACAGTGTATCTCTAGCAACAAACTTGAATAGGAACATAGATCTAGTTTTAAGCGTAAAAGTTGAAAAGTTGTCGCCCAGTCATTAAAACGGGTTTGATGAGGGCGACAAAATATATCTTTAATTTGCTGGTCAACAAAGTTTCATCTTGCGCATTTTGTTCTGCCTCAATCCCTTTGACAAAATAGCTATGAGGACTTTTACTCAACGATGAATGAGTGTAGCGAAATATATATATTTTTTTTACGACACAGTTTCATCGACACGCGGTCTCTTTCCGGAATTGGTTGATAAGATAAGGGATTTCAAAGCAGAAACAGAAACAATTTATTGCGCAAGAAATCAGGGTTTAAGTTTCCGGCGATGGGAATTTTTGATTAATTGAATAAGTTTGTTACTCCCGATAAAAACGTAAGTTTTGGTTGCTTTCAAGCTTGGCAAAGTTTAGAATAGGCGATGACATATTGTCAACCTATCGTGAAGCCGCATTAATTGACTCGTTAAATAGACTGAAAGTATCACTCTAGACGATATAAGTATAGCATGATGTGAAAATTACAAAACGTACATGGATCATGGCCGCTTTTTAGGCTATGTTGAATTATATATATTTTTATAAATGCAAAGAAAGAAAATGTGACATGCCTCCACCGGCAATCGAACCCCAAACTTTTGTCTAACAGGGCCAACACTTTACCGACTGATCTATAGAGGACGTCGATAGAGCGATCTCAAAGTTTACCCAAGTAAAAACTGTATTTTTATCACAAGGCACTGACACAGAGACGACGACGCAGCATCTCCTTTTCCAGATATCATCCACAAATGTGTTTGTTGTTTGAGTTATAACGAAATCTGGTTATGGCATATATATATATTTTTATAAATGCAGAGAAAGAAAATGTGACATGAACTTTCGGTTTTTGACATAGACTGAAAGTTTTGATATCCTATTTTTCTTTAAAATCAAAATGAATTAAGACACTACTAGCTCTAGCTAGCGCTGTTAGATACAAAAGTCTTTGGTCATCTGGGTATTTTAATAGTTTTATTGAATATTTTAAGTAACGGTAGCCTATGTCATTTTAATGATAAATAGTATGTTTATATTGTTACGCTTCTACACAAACCGTGTGCGCTTCTCGTTGTAAGGGGACTTTTAATTGTTACGATGTTGTTCTTTAGGAGACAAATTAATAAATAAATACGAAATAACGAGTCGATAAAAAAGTTTAAAAAAAAAATCAAAATTCCGCATACATTGTACACTATTACTTAACCAACATGTGTGATTGTGGGTAAACTGCATGCATATGATGGTATCGTAAAAACCTTCACTTGTTTTATTGAACACATGGAAACAGGACTTTCCTTGTTTATTTTCCTCGCTAGCTTAACCTCGCTGTGTGTGAACTTTGCTGTGTGTAAATGTGCTGTTCAAAGTTAACCATGTGTGCTGGTAATTTCTGTAAGTGTTTCTGGCTATTTCCTGATAAACTCTCGTCTTGCCTTAATGAGCTGAACATCTGGACCTATTGCATACAAACTAGACCAATGTTGTTTCAACGGATAGAGACAATACGCCAACCGTTCAAAAGTCTTATTCAGATAAAATCAAATGTTTTATGAGATAATTTGCTGTCCTTCAGGAAATAATAATGTAATAGTTTCATTGATTATTTTGGATAACATTTTGTTACTTAAAACAGAAAGCATTCAGTAAACTTTGCACGCTGTATGCCTCTTTAGTACTGGAATCGAACCACCGACCCTGTCATGGCACTAAATCGCCATCAAAAAAATGTTACATGTAACGGTTTTGATTAGCCATGAATGTAATTATATTGATCAGTATGATTTGTAAAGTAAGCTGTTGGGTAGCAACTTGAATATGTCTGATTCGATGCGCAAATGGTTGGAATCTTACCACAAACTAATTAACTTGGCCACGCGCGAACCCTTCAACAACTGCTCAATTATACAGACAAATCAAAGACGTTTTCATTTTATCTCCTTGGTAGTTCTCACACATTTTGGTATAAAAACAATAATCTGTAAAGAAACAATTATGAATACAAATCAGAACACAATTGTTGCACAATGACTCTCGCAGGCTACCAAACGAGCAGTTCATAAAATATATTTGTTACATAACTTAAATCGTCTACCCTGTACATGAACTAAAGATCCTCCTTAGTCAATAATATCTATATAATGACGTACCCATCAGATTTTCAGTAAGTGTTTATTAGATATTTACTACACTGTAAAAAAAATGTAAATTTACAACAAAAAAGTACTGATAATTGAGATACCAGCTGTAGAATAACAGAAATGCAGGTCCTGTACTTTCACACCTGTTTGATTCGGCAATAAAATGTGCTGTTATCTCAATTATCAGTAATTGTAAACTACTGTAAAGTACTGGAATAAGTAATAAAATACAGCTTTAAGACCAGTCGTTTTGACTGTATATTTGCAATACAATTGCATGTAAAGTTATTACTAAAATTGCTGTCAAAATTTAACACCAACAAGTATTGTTACATTTTACAAACTATCCAAGTGTATTTTTACAGACATTTGTTACAGTGTAAGTGAAATGACGTACATTGACACAGTCACACAGCACAGACAGAATGCTATAATTGCATTACATCCTGTTCTTTAGAAGCAACTCTTCAAATAATTATTCCAGTATCACTAAGCTCAAGAATTTCCATATCTTTGTTGAATAAAAAGTAGAGAGCACAACGTCTAAAATGTCAAACAGCCATGCAAGCAGATTGATATTTACTTAATTTAACCCGTAATGTTAAAATTACCATTAATGTAAATCATTTCATTTAAAGGGTTGAAAAAAACTTTTACATTGCGGGTTAACGTTTAATCCTTAATGCAAAAATGCACTTAAACACGGGAACTTCCCACCAACCACCCGCACTAGTAGGCCTACGTCTCGTTTTGTTTTAGACAAAGTATAAACAAAATAGGCAATATAATGTTGTACGGAATTTAATAGACATCAGAAAGTGAAACCATTCATGGTGATCTAAACAGGATGGGAACCGAAAATTATCGTGGAAAGGTTTTGTCTAATTGGAAGAAGTTTTACTTGACCAGAAGTTTGGTTATTCCATTCAAAGAGAGAACCTGTCGTCACTGAGCTAATCACTCTGTCTCAAGGTGTAGACTAGCATGATGATAAGAGGATTGGCCGGCTAATGAGGCTACAGTCATGGTACACGTGGCGACCAGACAGCGGTCAGCCCTGTCCAGCGATTAACTATCCATCTATTGTAGGGTGATTAGAAAGCAAATCTATCTAGAGGAACGAAGAGAAGAAAAACTGTGACAAAGAAAACCACATCAAAAACGGTTGTAATAGAAGACGACAATTAAGAAAAAATATTTAACAGCAGAAACAAAAAGTTCTTTTAAAAATTACACTGTAAATTTGTAAAATACTAATTTATCGGAAATTTATTACGTATTTGCAGTGGTCAGTTTTGTCCAAAGTGAGCAATGTAGATTGCTATAAAAAAAATGAGAAATAATTGGTTAATTTTTGCTTATTATAAAAAACGATATTACATTTAAATAATCCTACTAAAAAGTTGATAAAAGTGTGTGCAAATGTTGTTACTTATTTGAAAATAACCCCTTCCCCCAAAGCAGATACCATATAGTGAAGAAAGCGTGGAGATAATGTCTATGATCAGTTAATGAGGCTGGCCACGTGACTGACAGGCACCGAGCACTCCTGTTGACCGATTGACCAGTCCACCTTCGTAGCTATCTCACCCCGGAGACCTGTTTATCTTTTAATGTTCTCGCTGCTATTTCCCGCTGACCACGGCCCATTAACTACCAGCATCTCTATCGCATGTTAATCTATTAGTTAATTAATCACTCCTTCGTAATATAACATTGGGAAGACATCATTTTACTTTGAAATTTTATTATCATTTTTTTCCTAGCCTACATTTTTATAAACTCGTTTCATTCATTCATCTACTCGTTCATTCATTCGGCTTGGCAGATAGTCAAAAAGCAAGTAATTTTGATCCACCGTTGAAGTCCTAAATCAGTGAATCAGTGTTCTCATTATTTTCGATCACTTTCCTGATTTAAGTTAGATAAGTGTGCAGGCTGAGCCGCGAACGGGAATCGAACCCACGACCGTCAGTCAGGCTCTGAATCACCAGCAGTAAAATACCATCCACCGAGACTACTCAGCTAACCGGCCTACTTTAGCTAGGTCTATAAAGTGGCCGACATTTACAGCACTTCATGAAGAATTCTGATCATTAATGCACCATTCATATTTGATCCATAATTTATTGAAATATTCTGCATGGTTTAAATTTTATAAATATTTTAGCCCTAACTTTGCCGTTCACACTGCTGACTTTTTCAGTACTTTGTTTTCGCGTGCATGGTGATATAACTTGCTTGTTGAAAGGGGGCTTATCTCTATGAAAGCTCAAACGATCATCAAAACACATTAAGGAGTTTTGATGAGGACATTTTCCACCCAGTCCTGTCGCCGGTCGTCACCATCCTCA
Source organism: Tonicella lineata (assembly GCA_034781015.1). NCBI lineage: Eukaryota > Metazoa > Mollusca > Polyplacophora > Chitonida > Mopaliidae > Tonicella > Tonicella lineata. The sequence goes on from JAVFBY010100229.1 coordinate 7,904, forward strand.
CTATAAACGTCTGGTCAAATCAAGCCTTCGAGAATTTATTTAGGGACATAAAGTTTATTCAGATTGGCAACCGCCTCCCTGTCTGATGCGTTGCTCCAGGCGACAGCTAGCACGGACATCACCGGACATGTGGCCGACCACTTGCCAAAGCGATTACAAGTTTTGTGTTACTTCTTATTTAAAGAAGTGCTAATCAGGGCTTGAGGACTATTTTAAAGTTAAGACATCCCATATGTGTAGATACACCTTTGTTGTAGTGTCATTTTATTTAGGTCGACTTTGTTTTGCTTTTAAATGTTTATGTCTAGGCTACATTTAGTTATCAACACTTATTTGTTTGGAAAAGCGCCTATTTGTATTTAGTTTTCTTTGGGGATTGTATAGGTGGAAGAAAACTTGATGCTAGTGTCGGTCTTAAACTATAGACGGTATTATATAAAACAGTGTCCACACAGGGCGCCCTTATTGTGTGGACAGTGTCCATTACCTAGTCAATACTTATTATTGTCAATTAAAACAGTCATAACCTTTCCAATGCCACATAAAGAAATTAATTGTACGATGGACTTTTCATGGCAAAATGTTTATGTTTTCAAAACTTTATTTTTTTTTCGTCAATTTTATTTTGGAACTTCGTGAAAATACTTTATACACTTTTCCACAAACCTAGTGAACAATCTAGTCAGAGACCCTGTATAGTTAAGTTTTTTCAGTAACAGAATTGTGTCATTTCGTGATTTGTTCGTCGGTCGTTGGTAAGACTAGAAGTCTGGCAGGACGGCAACAAGAAGTTTTGTGAACTTTATTTATGCAACCTTAATAATTGATAATAACTGCGATACTAGCCATTATTCGGCTGTTTTGCAGTTGATCGTCGCTCCTGATTTTTAATGTTAAGATCTCTAGTGCAATACAAAAAACATCATGTCTTGTCAAGTGATCTCTCGCTGGGCATAGCTAAATGACGGAAGGGAGAAGAACTTGCAAGGCACGTTACCGGAGCGTTTATCACAAGAAATAAGCGACGGAACGGTGAGCTAATGCGACGCCAACAAACAAGAACTTCAAACCACGTTTATTATTTTATTCTTCTTACATATGTGTTTAACACCTCGATAGTTTCAACATGTTAACCCCCTATGTTCTCGTCGCTTTTCTCAGTAACGACTTTTTCAATTTAAGTGAAATATGATAGGTTACGATGTCAGAAGAAAAATCAAGGAAAAGACAAAAATGTGTATCAAAGCAAACGCGCTATACATTCTTCAAACATCTCGTGACATCTGTACACTGTTTAACACCTTGCACATTAAAGCAAGTAAGACACGCTTTGTTTTCCTGCTAATTTGTTACAAAGAAGTTCTTCGGACCCTCTCTCTGGGTTTACAGTGAAACCTATTATAATTGGCTGTGTACAAAAACGTTGATAGAAGACTTTACAGTCAATTTGTTTCTGTATAAAACACGTGTGCAGAAATGAATTGATTGGTGATTGTTGGACGTTTAACGCCGTGTTCATAGGTATTACGATCTTGCTGGACCCATTTGGGACCCATTATATCGAAATTCTTATTAGAAAAAGTTAAATTTAAGATTACAATTTATTTTTTCTATGACTATATTCTGGCTGCTGAACAAGTGTTAAGGATTAAAGGGATTATCTGCCATTAAGCCTCCGCGCTGACCGAATAACCCTGTGAATCTAAGCTTATATAAAAAATATATAGATATATATGCTACTGATTATATTCATTGTCATAAAAAGCTTTGAAAAAACATTTTACTCAAAATCGACCAAGGGGCCCAGCAAGACCTTAAATATACATATGACGGCGTGTCAGCCAGATGGGTAGAGCAAAACACCCTAGACCTCACCCACAGCATCAAAAACAGGACAAAAAACTGGACATCACAACAAATGGGCTTCTTGACACCCCTTTTTTTCTGAGAACATAGGGCATCAGGAAGCTCCAACCAACCACTCGCGTGCTTGAATAAACAGACATTTTGTAGAGTTCAAATTGTTTAATATCCGTTAAAAGTCATATGATTGACAACTTGCATTAACTTTATTAAAGATATTTCGAAGAAGGTTATGACATAGGCCGTAAGACTTGCATGCATGGACCACAACTTCTGTTCATTTCACTTCACATAGTATAGAATCACATAGGATAGAATTTAAAACAAAAATAAGCAACCGAAATGTACATATTAAATTAAAGAAAATATGGATACGGGTGTATTAACTTGCATAAAATAGGTGCATGTTTTTTCGAAAGTCGTTTTTCTTTCCTAAGAGTGAAATCCTTTGCGTCAGTGCTAATCGTATGACGAAAGGAATGGACATTCTCTAGCTAGTATCTCTACCTGAGGTGACAATTTCGGCATTGTTCTTATGAACTCCCGTATAACTCAGTGGGCTCTTGTAGTCCCATTAAGTCAAAGTTCGCGTGTTCGAATCCAGGTAGTATTCTATTAATTGCTTCTCGCTACATAATATACCGGTATAATAAACTATATAACGAGTTATTAGATCTTAGTGCTTATAATCGATTTTGTTAATTCTGAGAATATCCCACATTTAGGTTTACAAATGCACTGTTGATTTAGACAAACAATAAGTTAAGGGCGTTATTTCTTCCATCAGTCATCGGTGTTCTTGTACGGTTTGCGCTCCAAGACGAACAGACATACACTCTTTTCATTAGACCAACAGACCAAAAATCACAAAAGCGTCATTTTTGCAGAAATCCGTGTTGTGCTCCAAGCTCTTGATACGTAAAACTAAAGATTTATCGCGTTTTCTAGTAGTCGATCATATTAGGAGAGCTATTAATAGTAACTTACCGTATTAAGTAAAACATTGAAAACCTAATTATTATATTCATGAAATATCGGCTTGTCAAATACAGATACAAACTCCAACGCCCATGTATTCTAGTGTATGTAGTTTTACTGATTGAAAAGAGGGGACGTGAACAATTGGCATTCGAGAAACGAAGTGTGATGTACTGCAAGGCGGTTCAACTGGTCCACTCCTGTTTCGCTTTAATATCAATTTCAGATTGAAAAAAAAAATCGAGAACCTCTACTGGTATTTCAACCCAGTTACTTAACTCTGTATCCAATTGAATCAACAACTTATCAAATGAACTACAGATAGGGGCCCTACAAAGCGGCCAGATATCACTCGTATGCATAACACAGCCAATCTTTTTCTACACAAAGCTTTTTAACAATACCTTAAGCCCTGCTTATGTCGCACTGCGCTGGGGTAGAACTAACGGCAACTGATCGCAGCTGAGCGCTTATGTCACAGACTACAGCGCGCGTCAGGTGCAAGACGCAACCAGTTGAGGGCAGTACAAGGAGCGCTTTTGTCGCTTGCGATTGCAAGGAACTAATCACGATCAGTTGGAACTGATCGTAGAAAGTAGAACATGTGCGACTATCCGACTAGTTGCCGCTTATGTCACATTCAAAGCTACGGCTGACCAGTTGCCTTTGCCCCACAACAACTGTTGACAACTAGTTCTCACACGACGTACCTGCAGCTTAAGCTTGGCATTAGGTTTAAGCTTTGACGTCGATGTGGTTATTGGTTGGGTTGAGATGATTTCATTGTTGTGTCACGCCGTGATACAAACTGGCAAGCTCTGACTGTCTGTATCACGGTGGGACGCAACAATGGAGTCATTTTAGTACCACTTAGGATCGAACAATGTCAGCAGCCAGCTTAGTTATCGGGTTTATAGTGTTTTAAAAGCCTCCCAAAATATTCCGATTTTTTTAAAACCGGTAAATTAGAATAAGTTTACCATTATAATGTGAACTGCAAAATAGGTTATTCGCAAAAGATATGATTTGCCTGGATACCGTGTCAGAACGAGAAAATGTTCTATATGAGCGTCAAAAAGTGTTTGTATATAAATCGACGATTTATTACAGAAGGGAGTTCTCGTGTGTCAGAGAAACAGCACTTGTTGTGTAACTCAAAGAATCGTTCAGAAAAAGTTAAGTTACCAAAGTCTGCCGAGTGAATTCCATTACTGGCTACAATGTGAAACATCATGCCAGCACGTCAAACTATTTACATTGCTATTAGACAGTTTTCGAGGAACAACGGCTATTGAGTGACAACCTTTACTTTCCGAGAGCGAGGCAAATTCATTCTCTGTAGAGATGTG
>JAVFBY010100340.1:0-12093 GCA_034781015.1 Tonicella lineata
ATTATCGGTTAATTTTATTACAGTATCGGTTGTTATTACATTATATGTTGTTTATTACAGTATCTGTTGCAACATACCTGCTTCTATTCCAAGATCTTTTCCGCCGTTGCTTGGTTGAAAACTATACCTTGGTCGCTGTTAGTATTTATTATGATATGACTTGATAATTTATCTTATTTTCCGATCACTTAGTATCTTTAGGTTATCACGTGGGCGAAATGTGGGGTACAATGCGACGTTGTTCCTCAACGCCGATAAAATTACATTAGACCCGCAAGTTCAGTACAATTTTAAGGCTATTCAATTTTGTGCTTTACGTTAACCTTAATCAAAGATGTCCAAACTTGATACAAGATCTAAACTTGACATAGGATAAAGTAAATTGTTCCAAACTTGCCGCAATATATAAACAAATTGTTTCCAAACTTGACATGAGATATAAACAAATTGTTTCCAAATTTGACATGAGATATAAACAATTTGTTTCCAAACTGGACATGGGTTATAAACAAATTGTTTCCAAACTTGACATGGGATATAAACAGATTGTTTCGAAATATGACATAATATATGAACAAATTGTTTCCGAATATCAGTAGGATCTACTAAATTGTTCCAAACTTGACGTGAGATGTAAACTACTGTTCCTTAACTTGACATGAAATGTTTCAAAACTTTACATAATATCTAAACAAGTTGTGCTCAAACTTGACATGATATATAAACCAATTGTTACCAAAGTTGATGTAAGATCTAATTGTTTTTTCTCCAAACTTGACATTCCAATTTGTTTGACATTGCTGATAATAGCACTTTGTGATAGTAAGTTATTGTTAAATGCAGGGAGACCGTATGTGGTCGTTTGGTGTAGGTCTGTTTCTCATAGAAATCGCTCCCGAATCTCTCCAGCTAACTGCCATTTACGGACTGTGTCGTGGCGGAGCTGTGCTTTTGTTCGGGGCCCTGGTTGGAGATTGGATAGACAAAAATCCACGTCTTAAAGGTATACAAGCGTGCTGGCTTTAAGCCGGTTAAAAACTGTCTCCATTCACATTGCAAAACTTAAGCTAGTTTAGTTTGAGCAACGGCATTGCAATCCCATTTTGACGTGGCTCTGTTTACGTATGTCCGGGACATTTAAACCTACTCAAAGAATGACCGTTTAGAAATGTTGAAATATTGAAACCGACTCGAAGCCAGATGTGAACGGGTGAAGTTAAAGCAGCTTAAATCCACCAGTTATGAATTCTGACGACCAAATTTAAGCTAGCCTTAAGCCGTTTTGATGCTGAAACCAGTTTGAATGTTGCCATGTAATGCCAAAATGTATAGGCCATCATTTTTTGGCATTATTAATCAATTGAGCGAACGAAAGAGTGGAAATTTCTATCTAAACGATAAGAGCCTTTTTGATCACCTGATAGTTTTTGATGAATAATTATTATGAGAGCGAATAATGCCTTAAAAAACTTAAAAATAAGTCGTTCAGCAACAATAGACGTGGTTTCGGATGACTACAGGGTTGGAGTTTACGAAGAAAAACTGGGGAAGCAACAACGAAGTTCGACCCACTTGTAGGCCCTAGATGTTGTCTAAGCAGTTATACGTTTTGTAATCTAGGAGAAAGGGATTTATGTAAAGAACAATACAAATACGTAGCGTAGTTGGATGTTTGTTTTGAGTTATATTTTGTTTTTTTAAAGGCTAACATTCGAGAAATATAATCAAATTACCTTCAACATTGAACGTGTAGTGTTAGCCCAAAAATGTCAGATCAATAGACGAGGTTGAGATAAAGGCCACATTTACCATAAGTAAAATACACAGAACTATATAATTCAACCAACACAAATTATTTCGGTCTTAATAATCCCATTTGTCCGCCTTCGTTTCTGCTGGACATAACATAAATTCAAACTCAAGCGACATAAATAATGCAGCATAAAATTGTCCAGAACAGTGGTACTCCGATAGGATATAATAATTCTCAACAGAAATGTCACCCTAATCTAACTTGTGTACACAAGGGAAACAGCTAGGATTTTTGCTAATAATACAACATAAATTATTTATGTTACCACTGTGCACTGTTTTGGTTACTTTAACAAGAAAATATGGACATAATTGAAGGGTAACCTGCCAGAGTAACCAACCAGATTTTGGGTAAATTACTATTTATTAGAAAAGCTTGTTCTTTTAGATCTCTGAGGCAAGTCCGCTGCAGCTGAATCAAACAAATCAATCAATCGATCAATCAAAAATTCACATCCAATCGATCAAGATAAATCAAAGACAACCACATAATTACTTAACAATATAATATAGATATTTATTCAATGACATTTCTAAAACACAAAAAAAACAAGAGCATTTATTTAACAGATAATAGGCAGATAAAACAAAACATGTAACTTGAAAAATAGACACAAGTGACTTGGACTTAGTCCATAAAAATAAATGACTGGCATGGATGGTCTATTCTAAAGGTCAAAGCAAAATATCACCTAACAAGGCAGAAGAAATAAGCCATAAAAAATATCAACAAAGTAGAAAATAGTTGAGTGAGACAGAAAGTTAATCTCAAAATTAACAATACAAGAAACAAAAGATGCCAGTGTAGAATGAAAAGGGTATAAAACAAAAGTTATTTTTGTGTACTTTAACATATACAAGATTTGCTGAACACATGATTTTAAGCAATGATTAGAACAAGGAACACAAGCTTGTCAGAATTGAAAAGTTATCAAAGTCTGAGATAGCAATTCATGAGGTTTGTAAATGATTATTTTTACATAGAAAAAGTGAAATATTGAATACTTTAGATTAATATAGAATACTTAGTCCAATCTGCAAGCAAATAAGCAGCCAGTCACCAACAGATAGGTCTTGGTGAAGAAACAGCTACAATAAAAGACGCATATGGATGCATAATGCAATGTGGGGGTCAATATTCCAGTTTATTTTTATAACATTTGTAGAGAATTGGACATATAAAATGATTCTGAATGTTTTTCTAAAACAGACACTCAATAACCACATACCTATGTGTATCGTTTAGTAGAATCCCTGTTAAAATGTGATTTGAGGCAACCTCTTCTTGATTTCTGCCTTATGCTTTGAAATGAATAGTACAGTTTCACATTAGTTTGTTTATTGGATTTGGGTTTAACGCTTTTTTCAGGGGTATTTCAACTATATAACAGTGTGCCAACCCAATGACTGCAATGAGTGGAGGAAACCACCCTTGACATCATTGGACACAGCAGCATGAAAGACAACACAAGACAAAAGGACAGGACACAACAAATATTATCCATTGTAAATTAACTGTTATGACAAATCCTGATGAGCATATTACTAACTGGATTCAATTAACTTTACAAAGTAATTTTCCATAAGAGTAGTGTTTCTGCGAATATATTTATATATTCAGCTTTAAAGCTTTAGACAAAAAATTTATCAGAACAAACAGTATGTTGACAAGGTATCTTTTAAATAGATAATTACTCATGTTTATTTACACAACGTAATGTTCCAACATTGAGTTTTAACATATGGTTTGCTAGCATGCATGTCACACTGTTATTTCTCTCGTGACGTAGAAGCCCAATGGGTGAATTAAACCACACAGGTGACAAGATAGTAGGCAAGTACAAGACACATGAAGCTTCCACTGACCACCTAACAGTAAAAATGAAGCATTAAATGTTGCATATATGTGAATAAATAAATTTCAGCTCCCAAGTTCTACTAAAGAAATCTTCAAGCGCAGTCATATCTCATAAAGAGTAATAGTAAATGCACATTAAAGACCAAATAGTTTCAAATAATAAACCAACTGTTTTTTTTTATATTTTATTTTATAGAAAAAGGCCAATTCGTATAAGATTTCAATTTTTACAATGTTGGAGTTTCAGTATTAACATTTTAATCTTTTAAGATTACAATTTTATACGGCAAATTTTGTTTGTTGAACTTTTCTTGAAGATACACTTTGGCCTGTGCAGGGAAATTCCTCTTAATCTGATGAAGGCAGTTTTTGTAAGTATGTTAATGTATGTTTATTTAAATGTTTTATCCAGGACATAGTGACTAATGGAATAGTTTGTGACAAATCAGTATAATCATACAGGCCATATGATTGATTTATCATTTATGTCTTTTGTTACAAAACATCAGCATTTTGAATGCCCCAGCTTATAGCTAAATCTAGTAAACACATATTTATAGATCATCAGGAACTGTAACAAACTTGATCACAGTGGGTATGGAATAACCAGTCACTGTATGAATAACACATTCAAATGCAGTGAATAAAAACAACAGCTATGTACAGATTCTGAAAATGTTAACACAGAAAAATAGCTTTCTATATGTCAAAATTCTATACATATATACTGGTAGATGTATATGAAAATCTGTAGTTTGCCAAACAATTATAAAACTATGCCTTTTAATTATATTTAGGACATATTCTTTGAAAATCTGTTCACTTTTGTACATCAAGAGAAATTTAACAACACAGAAATTCAATAATATATACGATTGTTAGCTTAATGACCAAGAAAACAAACAAAACTTTCTGACAAATCATTTAAAAGAGGGGAAATGGGAAGTAACATTTAGGTTTCTTTTGACAATTTTTTTGGCAACCACTGCAGAAGAGGTTTGGTCAAACTTGGTGAGCATGAGCATGTTACATCATGTATTGTAATGTACGGCAATCTGTCCGTGGACAACTAAAATTATATTTTTCAAATGTTATCTAAAGTTTCTGAAGAAACCCACTAGTCATTTCCCTTTTCCCCTCTTTTAAGATTTGAACAGATTTTCACCAAGCTTAAAGAGGCTATACCTCATAATTTAGGCCAAGCATCCACTGAAATGAAAACCGGGTTTTCTATATTTTACTAGTATGTGAATGTCCCAAAGTATAGCCTTTCAGAAAATATCACTGTCGTGAATGTGCGATGTACCGTATTAAAATAATAATAAAGATTGTATAACGTTCTAATGCGACCGGCATTACGATGTCTAATGTAATATATGCATGAAAGTTAATAAGCCCTGCCTTATACTAAGGCGGTTCCGCAACTCAGATAACTCCGTGTATACATCAAAGAGAAGATCGTGAGAACTCAACCATATATGGACAGGCCATGGAATCGATGTTGTCTGTCTACTGTGACCGTATATAGATCAGTGGCTCTTCTTGGGGGGAATATTCACGAGTAAGGCTTCCGCAAAAAGTCATTTGTGCATATCGAAAAAACTCATCGAAATACCACATTTTTTAAACCTTTTTCTTTCACAACTAGAGTAAATCAGTTTTATGAAAAAGAGATTGTTGAATTTTCACTAAACCAGATAAAGCTCCATACCGAAATTCTGAGATATAGCCTCTTTAATAACTGTTATTTATAGGAATGAAGAAAGCAATGAATATATGAGCAAAATCTTGACTCACAAAGAACCAGATGTCAATGTTTAGTTTTCTAAAATTTTGAACATACTTTTTTTTCTCTTGAAATATGTTTATTCATCCTCTAAAGCATGAGCAAATGTACGAGTCTGATTGTTGTTTAACGTCTGACCCCACTTATATGAATATGACGATGGATTATCCACTTCTTACTCTGCACTACCACTGCGATAGTCATAGTCACCTCTTGTGACTCACTCATATACCTAAGCAGGTCCACTGGGTGGCTTGAACCCCACTAGGGGACTTGAACCCGTGCGGTGAGCAAATAGAAACAGAATATCAATTACACTATCAATTAGATATACAATATTTAACAGCTACATGTACACCCAAATTCTGAGTATATATGCTGATCTCACTCTGAGATCATCCCTATCAACCCTGAGCTCAGGGTCCTCTCATGGTGAGATCATCTGATCAGGGAGACTACTTGAAATATAGGATACTATACTATTGGTGTGCCAGGGTACGATCAGGGTGAGCTCATGGTGAGATCAGGGTGAGCCCAGGCTCCTCTCAGCATGAGATCTGCGTGTATACTTAGAATTTGGCTGTACTGTACATGTATAGAATATATTTATCAACTTCTTTTCAATACTGGACTTTCAATTCATAACATTTGAACATTACAGTGACGTCCCTTTGCAAAATGACACTGTCACTTTACGACAAAATGGGGGAAGGGGATTCGCAATTTTTAACATGAGCAGTATATGCAATATTGCGGGTTATAAAATAAAAGTACCCGGTAAATGAAGCCTTATAAAATGGACTTTCTGTAGCTACATGTAGCAATATTTTTTGGGAGAAAAATGTTAATATATGTGCAATTTGTCCCAGGTTGCTGTAAAGTGACGTCATTTCACATAAGGATGTCATTCAGTTGTCGTAATATCGTAACTTTAAAGTCCAGTTTTAGCTCTTGACTGTGTGGTAGTTATATGAAATGCCCAATACAAGTTTTGTTTGACTGGCTGTATACTTAAACAACCAGTCCCAAAAGAACTTAACAAAATTAGAATATCAATAAATATATACCTAAGAATTATACCAGTTAAATATATATATATTTTTAAAAGAACATCTTTCAGATTATTCATACTTGTGACCAACAATGACAAATTCTGTACAAAACAATGATATATTATTAACAATAAATACAACTCCTTCCATAACTAATTTCTATGCACCAATATCAGATAAAAAATACTTTTGAATCATTATGCAACAGCTATATACAAAATCACATTTACTCTCTCCAATATCCCTTGTAGTAATCTTATCCAACGAAATAGCTATATAAAACACTTATCCACAGAAAATATAAGGAATCTTTCGCCAAACTGCTCCCTTACAGAACCACAACCTAAAGGACACATTTTGTTATCGGTACTGATGTCTGTCAGAATGATCTCAGACCTATGGGTACCTAAACGTCAAATGAATCAAAACTTTGACAAATTATTCAAATACAAAATATGTTACAAACAAATTCCAGTTTTGCAAACAAAATAAGCCATCCTTGTGTCCTGCTTTCATAATTCATGACCCTTCACATCTTTATATTACAAAGAAATTTAAAAAATATCACTTTGAACAAGAAAGCACTTGTTGCTGTTTGGGTTTATCAAGTTATGTATCACAAGTTTACAATAAGTTGTCTCTCAAATTTCACATAATATTCTTACACATTTCTAATGTCAAAATCAGCCTCAGATTTATTTTCATAAATGTAGAGAAAGAAAATTTTGCATGCCTCCAGGGACCTTTGGCTAGCATGCTTGGCCAACACACATGAATGCTTTTACTAGAATAACTTATTCTTCAGGATTGCCCAGAGAAGGTAGAGATGAATGGAAAGGTCTTTCTGCTCTTTCACTTCTGATATTCAAATCAAAACCAAGGAAAATCAGGAAATATCTTAAATGATTGCACAAATGCTTTAGCAATGTAAAGACTTTTCCACAAAAGAATGCAGGAAAAGTACGAAATATCAATAACTCAAGTCAGTTTTTACTGATATTTCAGAGAACATATACTGTTCATTAAGTCCAGGCCTACATGTATATGAAAACAAAACGCTTTGTCAAACAGATAAACAACACTGGCGTAGGCTATTTCTATATCACCACACTGACCACAGACAGAGCTAACATTAGGACCTGCCCAATAACCAATGTTATTATAAATTTGCTTGGGCTATGGTAAAAACAAAGAACAGCCCAATAAATATATTTGAACCATTTCATTTCATCAACCACAGCCCAATTGTCCATGATGATATTTTTGAAGCTGTCGCACGCTGACACAGATACAAATCCCTCAGCCAATAAGCACTGCAGAGAAACTTTTCCTGTTTGACCTTTGATTGGGTTATAATAACACTTCAGAATAAATACTAAATTGAGAATTCAACAGAGGATGAGTTACTATGGCCTGTAGGAATATAAACGCCTTGCAGATTGGAAGAAATAAGGAAAATCCAGCTCCACTCAATATGAGCACCACAAAACTGTGATTTCCAAGTTATGACACAAAATGCTGATTTGAATAATGTTTTGGTGGCAACACAAATCCCCTATTACTGTCTGATGGAGATTCACACAGCAGATGATGGGGTATATTTAGACAGCAGAGCTTCCAAGAGGCGTAATCGAGCTTTCACTTGCTGAAAACACAAACATACAGAAAGATAATCATTTAGTAATGAAAGCAAATCAATTCCCTGTTGAGTGTTCAGGTTTATTCAATTCGAGAATCCAACAGACCAAAGTCTACTAAGCCCTGCTTGCAGGCTCATTGTCACAAATCTAGATGTAATAGATTAATTGATTGCTTGGTGTGCCATGCTTATAGGCATTTAACCTACATGTATATTGCAACATTGATGTAATAGAGGGATATATACCTGAAAGGAATAATCACTGGTTTAAACAGTATAAAACATAATTGTTTAAAAGTCTTGAAACAAACACTTTCTATAAGGAACTTGAGTGTCATTCTTTTGCAAAATGTATTCTGCTATTCAAACATGAATGTAACAAAAATATATTTGTGATGTATTGAGCTTCATATTGACAAAAATTACCTAACTAAGAACATGAGGATGTACCACACAAACGTAGAAATATCCACTCTCTATTAAAAACATCATCATGATATAAATTATTACGTGATATATATAAGTAAAGACAAACTTTAATTTTATTAATTATACCTAATTGTTTAAACTTACCTTGTATTCAAAATATTCATTAAAATAAGGTTGTCTATCTTCTTTCAGAGCTTTTCTGAAAGTTTTAAAACACAGACATTTCATATTTTCAGTGTTTATACCGGATTCAAGTTTAAAACAAACATATTACAGACACGCCGTTTATATACCTGGTACAGTTGCTAATAGCAGATTAAATCACAAATCCAGGATTAGAGATAGGAATACAACATGGTGTGATGTCAGTCAATCTTAGATAAGTTATTTAATCTACTATTACCATACCATTGCTATATATTTGGTGAAACGCAATCCCATTCAAATAGATATGAGAGAGCTACGTGTACATTTCAAGTTTTAACCTTATTGCTGAATTTGTTTAAAATTTAAATTCTTAAACAAAAGAATACAACATAAAAAACATGGAAGTGTCCATATCGTTGCCCGAAATTTGATGGAATGCAATCCCGTTCACCCCGCCTTGAGTACTTTTGACATGAGGAAGCCACATTTCAGGTTCCAATTCATTTGGTGAATTTGCTTTAAAATTATTGTGTTCACAATACATATATGAGAATGACACATAAGAAAACAAACGATGACCATATTGTTGCCATGAAATGATGAAATTCTTACGGCTGAATTGACATGATGAATTACAATCTAAATTTCAATTTAATTAGTGAATTGGTTTTAAAGCCTTAAGTGTTCACATTAATGAGAATTACACATAAAAACTGTAATGGCGTCCATATTGTTCCTATGAATTTGGAGGTTGATGATTGATTGATTGGGGTTTAACGCCCTACTCAGGGGTATTTCACCTATATGATGGGGTGCCAGCCCCATGGGCGGAGGAAACCACCGTTCAAGTCACTGGCAACACGAAAGACATGGCATAAAATAAAAAATAAAAAAAAGAAGATAAAAACCGACATCTCAAAAAAATTCTACTTCCTGATGCCCCTTAACTCCGAGAGCACCAGGGCATTAGGAAGCTCCCGCCCAACCACCCGCTAAATTAATTGGTGAATTTGCTTGATTGTGTTCACATTAAATATATTAATGCACATGTCTGTGCATAGCATGGTGGACAAGTTATTGACAACTTTCTCATCTGTAGATTTCCTAAACTCATGCAGGACATTGGCCTGAGTCTAGTACTACTCGGTCTACACTGATAGGGTTAACTCATTATAACAATGGTGGCAGGCCTGATAAAACTTAAGACAAATCATTCACTAACCTTCCATTTTCCCTAAAAAAATCTTCCTCAAATTCCCTTAGCACTTTTCTTAACTTTTTCTTCTCTTGTTTGGCATTTTGTAATTCATCTTGGAGTTCATCCCTGAAAGTCAATAACAGCAGCATTAATAAATGTTTGCAATTAAATTACAAACTTATTTTCAATATGATAAAAGTTAAATTTGATTTGAATTTATCTCTTAGTTTTTTAGGAACTTAGTAAGATCCTCTTACATTGTTAGTTCATGAAGATTTGATTGTCCCATTATATTTTCACCCGGGTCTGATGTTTCTTCAAGAACTTTCCGCTTAGCTTTAGGTGAATCTAAGCGCTCTATTGTAATTGGCCTGATGGTATCTCGTAACAAGCCCATGTCCCTGGTAACCATAAATTCTGATGTGCCAAATTCCTGCACGTCATCATCATCATCCTCATCTCCGACAGGTATACGGAAATCCTACAACATACAACCACAACATAAATTGATAAGCAAGAACTAAGTGTTTAAAAGAGGAGAAAATAAATCTGTTTGAGAGCTAAAAATAGAAAGAACACACCAGGACATATTTTAATTCAGACCTGGAATAGTTTCAACACGTCTACATGATTTACAGTTCTTCATCTACTATGGTTAAACACAACGGCCACTCACAGCCTCCATGTTACTTCATATATTCTTTCTAATGCGTTGTTAAAGATTTTGTTTTTTACCTTTACCCTAAATGTTATTGTATGTGATAAGCATGTTTTGCTTAAGCAAATAAAGAACTACTACATGTTGGTCAATAGTCACACCCGACAAAAGATTATGTTGTGGTCCTTGTAAAATAACCGGACTATGATGTAATGCTCTCCATTTAAAATGCATATAAATTAAGCCAAATTAAAGAATTTTCATTAAATTGTCCTCAACAAAATCAAGAATAAGCCTTTAAAAGAAAAAATTAACCATCTCGTCTTGGCAGATTTCTACAATTTTAATATAGTTTAAAAAATTATGATTGCAATCATTTTTTGGACAATGCACGCACATCTTAAGTCTGTTGGCATTGTTATGTCTATTGATCTACATGTGTACAGAAAGGTTTCATTACAGATGTTATAGTTTGGGTCCATCCATCTGATGCTAAATATTTGCTTGCCGTCTTTACCACATTCTCTGTATATTTTAAGTGAATTTACTATGGATATCCTGATCCTTGTGTTTGGCTAAAAAAAGTGAAAGATAAGAAACCTATTTAAGATTTATTTTCCCACTCTTAATGGATTATTTCATGACTACCAGCAAATTGGATCAATCATAGTTGATTTTATTGATTAGCCATATTGTGGCCTGAGACACAGTTAACTTTATACTGCTTTGAAAAGATTTTTTTACAACTCTGATGTGGATTTCCAGAAAGCACATCTTAGATCTAAGTTATACTTGGTTACTAATTAAGGCTGTACATCTACCACAGGGGTCCTGTCTATATGAAGCATGCAAAGTTTAACTCCAATGTAATTAGCATTAGAACAAATAGTTAAGTCATCATGTTGTCGTGGCAATTAATTTAAATCTTACTAAGCTAGACATAAGATTGGCCAACGTCAATTTGGGCTTTTTTTTATGGAAAAAAAAGCCTTTAGGGATTATTGATTGCTTGGTGGTTAAGGGGCTGTGCTCGGGGGTATTTCATTTATACGAGTGGCAGCCATATAGGAGGAGGAAACCACTCAATGTCACTGGTAGCATTAATTTCAAGGCTCTTTAAATTATTGTTTTGGTTTTACGCTGTACTTAAAACTTATTTCAATCATATGACAGCATGCCAGCCCAATGTGTGAAGGGCACCACTTTATTACAACACTGGCAACAAAAATGACAACACAGGAGAACACATAAAATGTGAAAATGTCTTGTGGTAAATCTGTGCGCATTGGAACAAATTTTATGTGTCCCAAGTTTCAATTCGATCCCTTAAGCTGCTTCAGACCCTTAGGTTTTTAAAGAATTTATGACGTTTCAAAATGGCCGCCATGTGACGTCACAAAATTTCATGAGAACAAGGACCAGTCGGGGCCATGTTCACCGCCATAAGGTATTCACCTTTATTGTAAATCTGGCTTCCTCCCAACATCCTCTTAATGTGATAATATACATGATAA
>JAVFBY010100562.1:0-12087 GCA_034781015.1 Tonicella lineata
GGTGGTGGGGGGGGGGGCGTTGGGGCAGTTTGGGATGGGGTATGTTTGAAGGGGGAAACGTTAAAAGGGGACTAATTTTGAGGTTTCGACGATAAATTTGTCAGGAGGGGGGTTTTAAGGGGCTTAGTTTGAAGGGAGCTAAGTTGGGGGTTTTCGGAGGACTTTGGGGAGGAAGGTAAGTTTTGGGAGAGGTTAATGATCTTGTGAGGTGCTTAATCTATTTTTTATTAAATATATAAAAAGGAGGGGAAGTCATACATGTGTGTTATATAAGAAAAGCTCTTTGTGTTCTATTGTGCCTTAATATCTTGTATAATCTCGTGTTCATGAACTACATTTTATAGTCCTATTTTTTTTTGGTTTTCTCAGTTATTCTACAACTTGTTGGACGTATATTATATAAACACTAGCATCTTTTTTTTCCTTTGCAAATCTCTTAGGAATCCTCTTAAATGGTGTAGGTAAAGTTTAATTCAGCTTATCCTTTTGTGATCGTTTTTCTAAGTTACAACAGTGTCTTAGTGGTAAAGGATAAATACACCAATTACTCTTATCAGCATTATTTACTCCACCAAGTGTGTTTTAATTTTACTTAGGTACCACTCTATCATTTGTAACAGCTGCTGAATCCGTAACATGTCCTTCCTCCACTGGCTCCTTTGAAGTAAATTTTCCTGTACGTAGAACTGGTAACCTAGATTTTAAAGTGAAAGTGGATTGTTATCCATTGAGTGAATTAGCTTCTGGTGGTGTAAATTTTGACCCAATGACAGGTAGCTCTATAATAACATTCGATTCAGGTAAGTGCTTAGACCTAAAGCCTGGTCTTTCTTCTTCCTCTTCTTTTTTGTTTTTTTGAGGGTGGGGGGGAGTCTATATAGGCTACGGTATAATATGGGAAGTGAATAAATTAGACTGATTAATAAAATAGCTCTTTATAGATAGTTTTGCTTTCAGTAGGGTTTGATTCTAGTATTTGATTGGCACTTTCAAACAGCATACCCGTAGAGGATGTTTAACCTTATAAGAATGCTTTTTGTGTGCAACTTTCTAGTTATTTGTCAGATGGGAAATTGAGAAGCATTGTACAAGCCACGGTCTCTGATCTGAGTGCTCGTCATTTTAATTCACCGCTCAAGTTTGACTTTCGTCACATTCTGTCAATAACGTATTTGCATAATGCAATTTGATTGGTCCATTTTCTGTTTCCTATTCGATGCTCTTATTGATTAAAGTGTGATTAATCATATCAGATTTGTTGTGAGTGCTCATCATACCAATACCCCACTCAAGTTCGACTTTCATCACATTTAGCCAGTAACTTGTTTGCACACTGCAATGTGATTGGTCGAGGCTTTTCGGCATGTTCGTCCATATTCGTATAAGCCCTAGCTTTGAAAGATTGGTCAAATAATGGTCAAATTTGCTGTGAATGATAATCATGAATTTCAAATCAAGTGATCAGATTATGTTCAAATTTGCTGTGAATATAAACCATGTTATAAATGCCCAGGGTACATGAATGAATATACTACACAAGTTTGACTTTGTTGTGTCTGTAGCTTATTCGTAAACAAGCAAGAGTCAACACATTTACATTTAATTTCATAAAAATGTTCTTCATTTCTGCTGCTCCATTTTTGCTTTCCAACCCTGTTAGAATATATAGCGTCATATTTGCCAAGACATGTGGGGCCTTTCCTGGCAGTGTTCTAGTTCTGGTTTTTATAAAGGATGGGGGCAACTTTGAACTGGCCATATCACTAGAGAGATGATCATGTTTTACCTTTTTATACGCCCGCTTACTAAGCAAGTGGATGTATTATGTTATGGCATTGCCTGTCTTTCCGTCCTTCTGTCTACATCACCTTTTCCGGGCCATAACTTTAAAACTAAAACTTTTAAGAAACTTATGCGTTGTACAAATGTTCATAAGGGGTTATCAAGACCTACAGTACAGCCTACATCAACAGCAAATTAGCGAACTAGGTAGTTTGTCATTCTGTTGCTCTAGTGCGCTTTAATGCGATTTAATGCGCTTTGATGCGCAACTCCAATGGTAGACTGTCTGTTAATTGTGGGTTGTGGTGCACTCTAGTGTGCTTTAATGCGCTTTAGTGGGTTGTAGCTTTTTGATGAGGGCTGTACTGTACACTCCATTGCCCATAATGTTAAATACCTTAACCAGGTCGTAAGTTTAAAAAGAAAACTGTGCAGAGGCTTGTGCTTCACACAAATGTTCCATATTTCTAGGGGTGTGTCATGACCATTATCATTGGCCCAATTCCAATGTCATCATGCCAAGGTCATCATATCACATAATGCTTAAACCCTTGTCCAGGCCCTAAGTTTAAAAGGAAAACTTTGCAGATGTGTAAAAATGTTTGCTAAAATGTTCCTTATGTCTAGAGTGTGTGTCATGGCCTATACCCAAGGCCATTGGATCAAGGTCAATGTCACTATTGCCCATGATACTAAAAACATTTTCCTGGCCATCGGTTTAGAAGGAAAACTTTGCAGATACTTATGCTTTACTCAGATGCTCATTATGTATAAGAGGTGTGTCATGAGCTATACCCAAGGTCATTGTCCCAATTCCAAGGTCGTCATATCACATAATGCTTGAACCCTTTTCCAGGCCGTAAGTTTAAAAGGAAATATTTGCAGATGCGTATTCTTTGCACAGATGTTCCTTATGTCTAGAGAGTGTGTCATGGCCTTCACCGAAGTTCATTGAATCAAGGTCAAGGTCACTATTTCCCATAATTCTAGAAACCTTGTCCGGGCCATACATTTAAAAGGAAAATTTTGCAGATACTTATGAATTGCGCAAATGTTCCTTATGTCTAAGGGGTGTTCATTGATTCAAGGTCAAAGTCACCATTGCCCATAATGTTAAATACCTTGTCAGGGCCATATGCTTAAAGGAAAAACCTTACAGATACTTATGCTTTGCACAAATGTTCCTTATGTCTAGTGGTGTGTCATAACCTACGCCCAAAGATATTGGGTAGAGGTCAAGGTCACCATTGCCCATAATGCTAAAATCCTTGTCTGGGCTATAACTTTGAAAGTAAAACTTTGCAGATCTATGCTTATGCTTTGAACAAATGTTCCTTAAGACTAAGGGGCATGCCAAGGTCATTGTGTCAAGGTCAAGGCCACTAAGGCCCATTATGCTAAAAACCTTATCCTGGTCTTATTAAGTTTAAAAGAAAAAAACATTGCACAAGCTTCATATGTTTGCACAAATGATCCTTTATATGTCTAGGGATTATGTCAGTTCCTATATGATCACCATTGCCTAAGATGTTAAATACCTTGTCCGCACTTCTCCACCCGAAATGTGAGAAAGTATAAATTTGCTGCATCATTGGAGATGGGAAACTAACAAAGTTAACCCATTGGAGGTGACCAAACAACAATAAGCATCAGGCATATCCTGAACCCGTTCATCGGTGGCCTATTTTTCTTATTACTGACACAGCCATTGGTCTGTATCCCTAATATAAAAAGTTCTGCTGATAATTAGGTATACGGATCAATGCTTTAATCACTAATGGGATTATTCTGTTTCTTCTAAGGAAAACGGACAAACTAGCAGTATAACTAGATATCATAATGTTTTAACTTTTTCTAATTGGAATACAGGGCAACTAGCCACATCAATAAGAAGATCATGATTTTGGAAATTTGCCTTATTAATGATACTCGGAAATTGGCTGTGTTACTTGAAAAATTCATATATTTCTTACAAGGGATACGGGCCAACTGGCCGAATCAATATAGATATCATCATGTTTTTCCTTTTTATTCCCCTGGAATATATGCATGGGGATAAAGCGATCAGCCCCGTCTGTCAGTCCGTCCGCCAGTATGACAGTATCTTGTAAACGCAACTCCTCCTAAAGTTCAAACTGGATTTTAATTATATTTTGCAGATATGATCAGTATGAATTGAGGATGTGTGTGAAGATTTTTCCGAGTCAGCACTATATATTTAACAGAGTTAGGCTCTTTGCAGACTTGTCATTTGTTTTACTATATTTTTTCCTTGTAAACGCAACTGTTCCTAAAGTTCAAGTTGAATTTCAATAATATTTTGCAGATATCATCTGCATGAATTGATGATGTGCGTGGAGACTTTTCGGAGTCGCCACTATATATCTAACAGTGTTAGGGCCCTTTGTAGTCTTGCCATATGTTTTACTATATTTTTCCCTTGTTAACACAACTCCTCCTGAAGTTCAAGTTGGATTTCAATAATATTTTGCAGATATCATCGGTATGAATTGAGGATGAGCGTGAAGATTTTTCCAAGTGGCCACTATATATTTAACAGAGTTAGGGCCCTTTGCAGTCTTGCCTTTTGTTTTACTATAGTTTATGCCTTTATCTCTCCATTTAAATAAACAAGCAATACAAAAAATACTAACTTCAGTTTCTTTTAGTATGTAATTTCATTGATATAAACAAAGTTAATATGCAACTATGAGTTTAAATTATAAACTTATGATGGGATATTCTTCAGTGGGAGTGCTTGAACTCCATGGGGATACGCCGTTCTCCGAATGGCTCTTGTCTGTTAAATAGGCTATACCTCAGAATTTAGGCCGAAAATGGACTGAAACGAATGGTTAAACCGGGTTTTCTATATTTTTCTAGTATGCATGGCCCAAAGTATAACTTTTCAGAAAATAGCACCACCGTGAATGTGCGATGTACCCTATTAAAATTATAATAAAATTTGTAACACTTTTAATGCGATCCGCATTTAATGTATAATCTGTGCACGAAGGTTAATGAGCCCTGCCTTATACGGAGGCGGTTCCGTATAAGGATAACTCTGTGGATACATTCGCAGAGAGCTTGGGAACTCAACCATATATAGACAGCTGATCGAACGCTTCACTCCTTATATAGATCAGTGGCTCGTCTTGTGGTGAATATTCACGAGGAATGCTTCCGCAAAAAAAGGTATTTCATTTGTGCATATCGAAAAAATTCATCAAAATTCCGCATTTTTTTTTTACGTTTTTCTTTCACGACTAGTGTAAATCAGTTTTATGAAAAGTAAAGTGTTGAATTTTCATGAAACTATGATAAAACTTCATACCCAAATTCTAAGGTAGACCTATAGCCTCGTTAAAACTTTATGCTTTTAATCTATATAGCTTCTCACATTTTGACCTGTTTATAGGGCCATAACAAAACTTTTGAAATATGTATATTATCAGAAGGTATTGACTTTAACTAGTTTGATTTTATATATATAAATGTATTTCTTTTCCAAAGTACCTGGGTTCGAGTCCCGGTGGTGGAAATCGAAAATTTCTCCCTATAAATTTATGAAAAATAAAATAAATAGCCTGTCATTATTTCTTTTCGATTGCGTTGACTAAACTTGTATGAAGCATATAGATATTGAACAGGCTGTATCAAGTAGGCTTTATCAATCTGTAATAAACAGGCATATACCATTACCTCGAGGCCGTATCAACCCGGCCGTATATATCCACCAATCTTTATCAACCAAGCTTTATCAAGAGGCTCTATCAACCATTTTTGTGTATCAACCAGGCTGATCAACCAGGCCGTATCGACCAAGCTTCCTGGTTAATAAAGTGCAGTATTGTTTTTATTGTACATACATGCATATACTAATATAACAGCACATGTATTGAATATCCAATATAGTATTACATTTCACAATGTTGTTGTTGTTGTTATATATGGTGTTACTATTAGAAAACACTGCCGTCATATAGGTGAGATACTGCTGAGCACGGCGTTAAACGCCAAGCAATCAACCAACCCACCAAACTTTTCGATATAACGGATAAAGGCTGTGTGGTAGCAGATAGAGCGGACCAGTTGTTCTAGCATATCTCTTATGATTTATGACACTCTAAGTCTCTCCTTCCTTTCTCCTTACAAACTCGTTAAAAACACATTATACATAATTGTTCCATATTGCCTCATTAGGGGTGGCTATAATCCATGTGTAAATATATCCCATACAGACTCGAGGTTAGCCTCGGATATGATGCTTAATGTCGAATTAGCACACGCTTTAATTGTATCCTGGATATGTTCACGTTATTACACACCATGGTTACCTTATACTTCTATTCGAAAACATAAGACAAACACTGTTAACAATGTATTTTAGCATAAATCGAGCATAAATAAGATATATATTTCTTTTTTAAAAGAATTCCATATGATGCTCTCATGGGAAGAATTTTGCTGTTGTTAAGTTTAAGCAATTGCTTATGTATTAATTAATATGTCTCGGATCTGTAAAACTTCTTTAATTAATTAATTATACATTAAAGCCAGGCAAAACTTCAGTTTTCATATGCATGTATGCATGTGCAGGTACAACGAACACCACTCTGTCGAATTATGATCTCTGCATAAGACTAAACTAGAATTGTTATATTTTGTTTTTCGGAATTACACTTTTTGTATATACATGTGATGTTTCTTATCACTGCGATGACGGTTTCTAAAAAATAAAAAGTCGAAGCGTGAAATTGAGACTATAAAACCATCCAATTGTTTTTAAATGTAACCCAACTAATTAGCCTATATATTTTTGTCCCTGTTTATTTTTTAAGATGCCATTACTTATATTAGTAGACCAGATTGAAGGAAACAACTGCAGGAGGTCGCACAGCCGCAATGGCGACAACAATATTGTAAATTGCTATATTTCTTTACTTTAATGAGACTTGAATATAAATGCTTGATACAGGTGTGAAACATGGCAGACATAAATCAGTTAAGTACAGCAATCCATCATAGACTCTTAGTAGATTGAAACATCGGGAGAAATAATGTAAACATTGTTCCTTCACACAGGGCCCACCGTGGCATACCTAACTGGGGGGCCCGACCTCTCAATGACCTCGCCTTTCAAAGTCACCATCTCAGTTATTGAGATTAATGAACAGGGTATATATGACTGACTTGAACTCTTCAGACCTCGTGAATAGAACGGTCTGTTTTACGGATAACTCTTTGATCCACAAACCATAGTTATAGATATGGGGCATGCCATTTATGATGTCATTATGTTTTATAATCCTACAGTTTTGATGTCTTTCTGTCCAAGTTTCCTTGTCACAAAACGGTATTTCCAACTTTTTTTTTAAACAAAAGAATAATGTGTGTGTGTCTCTCTCAATTGCCAGAAGAAATGGTATAGACTATATCAGAGATCTGTTTGGCACAACAGTGGACATGTTTACGATGTGCTGCACGTCGCACTTTCCCCTGATTACATCACTTACATTACGGTCGTACAACTGAAAACACCCGACCGAATACCTCAACTAGTTACTGTATATACAGACACCATACAAGTTGTCATCCAAAACCTTTGTGGTCATCAGCCTATATTTGTAAATGTTTGACGCGGCCGATCGATTATGAAGGGTCGCATTAACCTCTATAAATCTTAAATTATTTTAATTGAAAAGTTTGCTCGACCCCTGTGTCGATTCTGAGATAACTATTGTTTTAATATTTATTATGACGATTAATATGAAATTATATTTTAATTGATTGGGGACTCGGGGTTACAACTATGTAAATATGTTAAGATTGGAATATTATTACCAGGAACACTGGTCCTTTAAGGCCCATTTATACTGAACGCGACCGCGACCGCCGCATTGGATCCCTTAACTTTATTTTAAATGAAGCCGTTTATGCTGAACGCGAACGCGGCCAAATTTTGTTCGCGCGAAAAACCGCAGCGATCGCTTCCAGAGCGATTTTTAGAAATAGTTCGCGCGAACAAATTTCGTCAGCCAATCACAGGGCGTTTTCAGAGGACATGTTCTAGGCGACCTCTCTGTCACCTTTCACTTTTTCAAACGGTTCTGTCATGGCTGGAGACAAACATGATAACCATGCGACTTTCCGCGCGAATCGCCACTTTCAGTATGAACGATAATTCACGCGGAAAGACGCGCGGAAAGTCGCAGTGATCGCGTTCGCGTTCGTGTTCAGTATAAACGGGCCTTAAGTATATGAACGATTATTCGCGTGGAAAGTCGCGCGAAAAGCCGCAGTGATCGCGTTCGCGTTCGCCTTCAGTATAGACATGCGTTAAATGGGCATTTAAGTTTTTCGCTGTTACCGTTTACTGTCGTACTTCTATAGGTAAATTAACGTACAGTACTTGGAATCATTTCCTTAGAGCATCCGATAATGTTGCCATCGTTGAGTGGCAAACACCGTTCAATCGATCAATAACATTTAACCCAGATTTCTAAAAAGCGTTACCAACTGATGTGTGTGTTTAATACACAGAGCGTATGACACAAAATTAAACATCTCTATCTCAACAGAAGCCTGTATAAAAGCTTTAGAGAATCGGAGGTTGTGTCAATACTGCCACATGTTTGCATTCCAGTCATGAAATCTAAGGCATATTATTATTTCCAACTATATTTAACCGAGAGATACCGAGCTAGTGCAAATATTGAGTATAAATTTACTCGTCGTGTTTAGGCTTTTTGTTCCCCCTTCTTTTGGACAATATTTATTAAAATCATGATTTATCCGCGAATTATAATGAATAATATTGCATTTCTCCAATAGGTAGGCCTATCTAGTTAAATTTTGGCGTAAAAAAGTCCTCCTGTTTCTTGCTGGATTTTGTTTCTGCTTATTCTTTTAATATGAATGTATACTTATATTGTATCCCTTCTAAAAGAACAATATGCCAAAGGATGAAATGATGGTTTCCTTTCTATAATAACCAATTAATCTAAATACTGGTATATTAACTACAACCTATCCCTCTTTTTATCTCCCATGCGGTAATCGGAAATCCCATATTAAATTTCATATTATCTCTTGAGTCAGCCTGAATCTCCTACTAGTATAGGCTCGTATTTGCCTAGAGATTGAAAGGAATACCAGCACTAATGTATTGACAAGCCATCTTTGTTGTTGTCGTTATACTGTTTCCTCCAAAAAGTGTGGTGAAGGACGAATCCTTTAAGTTTGACGATGAACAGATTTTAAATTAAAAAGAGAAAAAAACTTGACCGATTCAATTTGGAGTCTTTAAAAGGAAGAAAAATACATATAAAGTCGTGAATTGCCACACGTTAAATGTACTAGCAAACTTGGCGCATCGATAGTTCACTTTAGGTTTGCAACAATACCTTAACTTGAAGGGCTCAAAGACTTGACGGAAGGGAGAATAAATTGATCCTCTGTTGTAGAATGGCTGAATCTACTATCAATTTTCACATAACCACACATTTTGCAACCATTAAGTTCTATCTAGCTTTTTAACACAGTCTAAAATTTTGTAACAAATAGGAGACATGTCAAGCTTTTGAGTTTCATGCACTATTTTCAAGGGGGAAACCCCCTTTTACGGAAAAGCATATTCCTTGGAAATCTGTGTGAATGTGTATAGTTTTTCGAAAAATAATAAATAGAATGTCAAATACATTTCCTATTGTCATGAAGGCCGTGCATAGGTGCCCATACTTATAGTAGTATAACTCGCCGATTGATGACCGCATAATTTGCTTCAATTCGATGCATCACTACATAAAATGGAGCCTCTTTGTTACCAAGCCGTTTATATACCGGCAAAGGTTTTATTTAATGATAAAACACTCCCTGATTAGGCTTAAATTATAAATCCACATGCTTACAACTCATTGTACGTTTATTGAATAAAAGGTGTAAAACATACAGTATTCGCAACCGGTTATTAATTCTCTACATCTGCGAAAAATAAAAGCAAAAGAGTAGGCCTATCAAGAAATCCTTTACCCCCGATTGCCTTTTTTATAAGCTTTTATTGCCATGGGAGCGGTGAGCACCTTGCTCATATTGCTTCCCACTAAATTAACTACAAAAAGCATTCATTTGTTGCAGTGCTAGAGAAACGAGGGTGCTGATAACACTGAAAGCGTATTTACAAACTAAGTGCAATGGAACGAAAGTAAACGAAAGGCTGAGTTTTGATTATAATCATATACTGATAGCTTGGTCTTAACTCATGTAAGTGCTTGTAAATATTAGTTGGATTGAAGATTACCTTAAAGTGCGATTATATTATCTTGCCGTGGTAGCCAGACAATCATGACCGCCGGCCCTATACCTCAAAATAGTATATATACATGTATTTTTGTCAGTTACCATCAATGTAATTGATGTTGGCGGAGGAAATAGGCGTCCATATTAGACAGCATAGTTAATATTTAATATCCTATACAGACGGCGAGAATTGAAGCCCGTCTGTCAACTTATTACAGAGGAAATCAGGCGGTATGTAACTAAAAGAAACGTCAAATATCAAAGTTCAATGATCGACACAAGACTCAAACGGCGCTTATGAAAAAACGCTTTGAGATAAATCGAATGATATGGTGTAACGAAATGATTGCAGCTTTGGCATTTGGGTCTTGACAAAAAAAAAAATAGTAAAAAAGAAATTCCTTGTTTAATAAAAGACAATGGCCATTGAGCGTTGTTTTTACCACGTATTGAACAGGGTCTAGATCTTACTCACTCTCTTGTTGGCGCTGTTGTGCATGTTGTTGTTGTTAATGATGTAACATAACTAGACGGACTATTTCTCTGTCAATGTTAGGATTGTTCTGAAAATTGGGCAGTTTATACCTGATAGTAATACGCAAGTCATAAAAGAGCAGCAATTAAAGGGTTTATGAATAGTTCAGTTTTAGCCTACATTGCTGTTTAAAACCAGTTAACAAAGTATTATTATTGGAGAAAAAAAATTATATATATTTTTTTGTAATCATTATGAATTAAAATAAAAAGGCTCTTGTTTTATGCATATTTCTTCGGATATGTTCGGTTGTGACGCAATGTGACTCGAATTCATATAAGCTGTAAATTTGAACCGTCATCCAATCGTCTACAAGCACTGGAGTCTACTGTGACGTCACATTATCTCCTCATTAATTGTCGGGTTTTGGGGTTAGAGAACATAACAAATGTAATTTCCACATCTTTTGTGACTTTTTTATTATTATTTTTTTTACAAAAGATTTGTTAAGGGTCTTAGAAAGCCTTGTAGGCTATCAAACTGAGCTATTCATAAACCCTTTAATATAGGGAGGAAAGGTCACTCAGAGGTGGTTGATATGTAATGATATCCGAACCGACTGAGAGCTTATCACGTGTCCAACGATAATTCGCAGGGATATTCCTAGAAATGTTACCATTTGATAAAAAAAATAGTCATAAAAAACTGCCTGACGCTCCTGGAATGTTGTGGATTCGTTTAGAAGACCAACACCATCAATGTGCACGGAGCTGTCCTGATGCTCTTGGAAATGTGTTTCATAGATTTCTTGTTTTTAGAGGCATTTCATAGATTTGTTTGAGTTTTCAACCTGTCACCTTCATGTATTCCATACAACTTCACTAACATGTATTTTTAGAATTCTTATAAATTTTGTGTAGAAAATATCAAAATAAATCAAGGTGGGTTTTTTTCTCCAAATATATTTGTACACCTTTTTTTCTTGCCTTATAATATAGAAGCATGATTATACAATTAACCTTGCCCCTCTGGAATGTATTTTTCTCCAAATCCGCTGTGGCGGCTGACTGCGGTAATTTCTGATGCCTGGTGCTCTCAGAGCTAAGAATGGGCATCCTGCAGGAAGCCGTTTTCGTCCTGTATTTGGTGTAGTAAGTTAGTTGAAATACAGTCCCATCTGACATCATTTTGGAACCGAGTCAAAACACGAGACGCCGCAGGCGTCAAGGTTTTTGACGTGGTGCAAAAATGACGGCAGCGATGATTGTATTTCAACTATCACCGATACGGAGGTTTTAAACACCATTCTAGTCTGAAAAAACAACAAAACAAACCAGATTTCATGTTGCGTCAAAACTGTCTGTTGTTTTACTATGCGAGAGAGATTACTAACTGAGAAGAAAAGCAAAAAAAAAAGGCTTAAACTAGTTGATGATACAGTTTTAAACCCGTATACGAAAGCCGATAATATGAAAGCTATACACATTTATTTTTTGTGACAACGTGGTAGCAAATTTTAAATTTGTATTTAT
>JAVFBY010100673.1:0-12086 GCA_034781015.1 Tonicella lineata
ACTTTCACCCATGTCTCTTTCCGTATGATTATATCAGGTAGACACCATATTCGGTCCCCGTATGTCCTTTAGTGCTGCTGTTTGGGTACATGCATAGGATAAAGTTGCTGTCATTCGTGTTTTTGTGACCCGAATGTATAATACTGCCAATAAAAAAAGTTTCATTCGATTAAAACCATTGGGCGTCAGTGTTTAAGGTCATGTACAGGAAAGAGTTGCTGTCATTGGTGTTCCATCACTCTACTATGTATGGTTCTAAGTTACTTCTACCATGTCTCTTTCCGCATGGCTATATGATGTAGACACCACACCGGGCACCGTTGGTCCTTTGTGGTTGTTGTCTGGGAAAATGTAGGCTACGTCATTACACTGTTGGTCCTTTCGACTCCTTTGGAGTTCCTGTTTGGGCAAATGTACAGGATAAAGTTGCGGTCATTGTTTTTTTTAATGACCCCCAATGTGTAATAGTTCCAACGAAAAAAGTTTCATCCGTGTCTCTCTTGACATGATTAAAACCATTTGGGGTTGACCTTTAGGGTCGCAGTTCAAGGTCATATACAGGGAAACGTTGCTGTCATTGGTGTTTCGTCACTCTACTATGTGTGACTAGTCATTCTAAGTTACTTTCATCCATGTCTCTTTCCGTATGGTAATATGATGTAGCCACCACATCCGGGCACCGTTGGTCCTTTTGACTCCTTTGGAGTTCCTGTTTGGGCAAATGTACAGGATAAAGTTGCTGTCAGTAGTGTTTTTGTGACCCCCAATGTATAATACTGCCAATGAAAAAAGGTTTCATTCGTGTCTCTCTTCACACGACTAGAACCATTTGGGCGTGACCTTTCGGGTCACTGTTCAAGGTCATGTACAAGAAAAAGTTGCTGTTATTGGTATTTCGTCACTCTACTATGTATGACTAGTCATTCTAAGTAACTTTCATCGATCAATTTTGTTCCAAATCGTCTATCTCCGGTAACCTCCGTCTCCTACGATTAAGACTTTTGTGTATTAAATGGCCATTTTGAAGACCATTTGTGCCATATTTGGCGCTGCAGAGGAAATGTCAATCTCATGTAGATAAACGCCTCCAATATGACATCAAGTGTATACCAAGCCAAAAAAAACCCCCAATATTGATAACGTACCAGCAAAGAAATTGAGGAATTAAAAAAGAACTATTTTGGTTGAGCGGACTAACAATGAGAGGATAAAGTGGACATAGCACAACGATATAGATGAATATTATGAATATGTATGATATCACCCAAGGTTACCGCCATGCCATTGGCTGAATTTGAAATCAGTTCAGCTATTAGCTGGGGATTTCCAGTTATACGGGTCTGGGGTCAGTGATGTTCTCAATATGTCAGTTTCAACATGTCCCTTCAGTATGTACAAGATCAGTCGATCTTGTAGATACAATTGTTTCATCCATGTCTCTTTTCGTATGATAATATGTTGTAGCGGCATCCAGGCACCGTGGACCTTTTGGGGTTCCTGTTTGGGCAAATGTACAGGATAAAGTTGCTGTCAGTACTATTTTTGTGATCCCCAATGTATAATAGTTCCAATGAAAAAAGTTTCATCCATGTCTCTCTCCACGTGATTAAAACCATTTGGCGGTGACCTTTAGGATCACAGTTCAAAGCCATGTACAGGAAAATATTCCTGTCATGCAGTCTAAAGTATTCTCCTGGGAGTAATATCCAACCATTTTAGTCCATGTCTCTCTTCACATGATTAAATGCATGTTTTGCCCCCTATTCCGCTGGTACAGGGTGTGACCTGGCAGCAACATTGAATATTGTGTTTTGGCCTAATACGAACACGACCAGACCCTCAAACCTTTTGTCTCTTTTTGCATGATTAAATTATCCGGGCTCCCGGTCTATATCTGGGTGAGTTACCAATGATAAGGCACATGGCCACTGAACTATATATAGCTCTGTCTCTTTAACACTAACATACATTTCTCGCCTTTTTTGTAGAAGAACTCTTCGGTCGCTCTAACGGCACTAACCCATTTGTTTGGAGGCAACGACTTTTCAAATGTATTTTGTTATCATAATATTAATGAAAATACCGCATACATTACAATACTCACAAATACCCACGCATTCATCAAACACACACTAACCTTGTTATTTAAGTTTACTATCCCTTTAAGATAAATATCAATCATTAAGTATTGGTGTAAGATGTATATATAGCCTAGTCTTGCCTTTCTCTGCAATTATAAAAATATATAGTCTTGTCCGCTACCAAATGGTTTGGAAATATGTACTGAGGCGAGGGTAAATCAATAAATAAATAAAACAGTTATAATGGATGGCGTATAGGGACCAGCCAAAGTGTTCATATCCCTCCGTAGTTGTAGAAGGGTCAGCCCCATAAATAAAGATCCAATGGCTCTCTGTCACCAAGCAATAAACGTGACCATCTTCTGGTATCCATCGGGAACTGTTCATCAAAGTTCATGGTTATTAATGTACTCAGCTTGCCTTCACTATGTACTTGGACGCGAGAATACCATTCTTTATGGACTCGCTCGTCATTGATTGTTTCATTGTGTATCGCATAGGCCCATACAAGGTGTCTGTTTCATCAAAACAAATATGAAAAATCGGCAACGTTCATATCGTCTTAAAATGTCGTTGATCAAAATAATTAGGATAACGGTATGATATATACCCATTAAACTGTAATAGCTCATCTAAAACTTGTTACTGTGGAAATTATTGACTATAACAGATGTTCTGATTACGCAGCGAAAATAACTATTCAACAATCCAACATGTGGTATAAATATACATATAATTTATAGTTATTGGACAACTTTCAAGACTGTTACAAACATACCAAAGGAAAATTTTACAAACATACCAAAGGGAAATTTTAAGGAACATGCATGGTGTCGAATGAATAAATGTCTTTTAAAAATGTTCAGATCGAGAGAGAAGAAATTAAAGCCAAAGTCAAACTTAAAGGGACAAGAAATCTGAAAAGTTTCTTATCTAAAGTTTCAGATATACCATATAAAAGATTTCCCAAACATGGTGGTATTAGGATGTGGCAGTACGAATACACTTTATTAGAAACTTTTATGCATTCCGGTTGTTTACATGAAGACGTTGAATCGATTGCCAGACCTGTTACAAACATACTTTGCAGACAAAATGGGTTAGTTTAAATCTTCATAAAGTAAAGAAATAAACGTATGTAGATTTTAAACAACATTAGACAAACAGAATCGGCAAATTATCTTTCATAACATTCAGTAGTCCACACTGTAACCTGGCAATCGTAAAGTACAGAGGCAGTGCTAGTTTCAGTAGTTCAGGCTGTAACACTGATATCTGGCTACTGCATGACCTCTGACATAGACGCGTGCTATTCAGTTAATTAAACCTGCAATACCACTCGATAGTGAGAGCTACTGGAAAAGTAATAACATAAGTTTATTCTTTGCTAATTTTTTTTTTGGTTTAATTTTATAGTCTAAACTACTTTTAAGTTAAACAACAAGAAATTAACGAAAGTTTAATTTTGATTTATTCCACCCCATCTACTAATAATCGATTATCATTGTTTTGCTTTAGTACTGAAATATATATGTCGTACTTTTTGTACACACATTATAAACGTTTTAATCAGTTATGTTTCCGAGATTCATGATATTGTGATAAGTGAGACACAAGATTGTCTTGGTATCCAATCAGTCTAGGAAACGTTGGCTTCAAGCAAGTAGTGTGGACAGAAGATGTGCTATATTTCTTCATAAATCAAAAGGAGTTATAATGGATGGCCAAGAAATACAGACATAGTACTAATTACACTCCTCAGTGGTACAAGGGTCAGCCCCAAAATATACACCCACTGACAACCTGTCAGTGAGCAATAAACTTGACCAAACCTCTTCTGGTATCCATCGGGAACTGTTCATCAACGCTCGTGGTTATTGATGTCTTTGGCGTGCTTTAGCTCTGTAGCTGGACGCCCCAGAAACATTGGTTATGTCCCTGCTGTTGATCGCTTACTTGTTCTTTATGGCTTCGATCAGCAATAACCGGCTATATGTCTGTCAGAATGTTTAATGGACAGAGGAGAAACATGCAAAGAGCTAATCAACCACTAGTAAACTACTAAGCATACTTTCCGCTGTTATATCAATCATCACGTAGCTTATTTATTGTCTTGGCTTCTATCCAGGTTGACCCAAAGTCAACCCATGGTCAGTAACTCTGCTATGTTTGAAGAAGAAATATCTTCCAGTGTGACTTATAGGCCCATATAGCTTTAAATATGGTTAAGACTATTGCACTGTCTTGATATAAATATTCTAAAAAAAATACAAACATTCAAGTAGGCTATATTAATCAACATTTAAAATTTCACGAGGAATTGACTGTCCACGTGTTCTCCAAACTTAATTATGTATTCGTAGATCACACGAGTTTTGTTTTGGCGACGGTTTAAATAAAAGTCTAAACTTATCTTTTTTAAAACTATATTTGTTTTAGAAACACAAATTATGACAATACATTTGACAAATTCCACTACATGGGTTATATGATTATACACGCGTAAGAAAATTAGGTTAATTCGTTCAGTATGCTCTTTAATCAAACATGCCTATTGAACATTTACATGGATGTCATTGTTGCGTTCATTTTTCAAATTACTATGTAGGAGAAGCGAATCAAAAACGGATCAGTGGTTTTATACAAAAACACCATATAGCCGTTGATTGCCTTATTGAATTGTGGTCTAACAGCGATCAGATTTAGAAATGATGTCCCGCTGCTTTCATCGCAATAAAACCCAGTTTCCCTTGGCCATTTCTATATTCCTCGTGTCTATGATTACGGGCCTCAGAAACATTTCCCTCATCACGGTAACCATGAAAGGTCTCCAATCGATGCAGCACACATTAGAAAACACATCAATCAAGTGTGTATTGTTAGCCAACCTGTAAATGAATGGGCTTCCTCGCCTAGCCTGTTGGAATGTAGTTATCCCCGAGATGGAAAATCATATATTGCTGTACGTCGGTGTAATGACTTCCGAACTGTCAGTGTGCAGTTATTCGTGAAACACCACAGCAGGGACCGTGCAATAAGGATATATGGACATTCCAGAAAAGAAATCGAGGGCCGTTAACATCACCGCTTGCATTAATGTCTAGGAAATATGTACCATAAATGAAACACAAATGAGTTCACATGCTGCCAGAAGCATATCATAGTTTTTATATTTATGTTAAAAAGACAGAACCGGTACTTTAAATTCAGGACTTATAAATGTTTTTCTGGTAAATTGCATTATAACCTATTTCTTTTTTCAAGTCTGTGTGAACAGTGTGATATAATGTTGGGAAATATGGCACTTTATACCACCTAAAAACTAATACCGCTCTCTGCCTCGATTTGAAAAATGACACACAGGTGTATGGCGAAAATATAAAAACAAAATGCAGCACTTGCACTTTTGCCTTTGCACATCTATTTTTGTAATAAAAAGATTGAGAATCAAGGATGATAAATGATGTCCATTTCTCTTCTTAATTGCTTTTAAATTGTTTTCCGCTTCCAATTACATGCACATTTAGCAACTGCTGCAAATATGCACATTGACTTGGCACAAGTTCGTTTTGGTCGATTCTATATACTTCCCAATTCAGTGGAATATAATACACCATATATTGGAACTCCATTTTTCTCTCCATCTCGTCTTGTCCTCTGTTTTATAGTCCTTACTTGCTCACTTGACGTCTTTATCGATAGATATACATCAGTCTAATGTAATTATCATGTAGAATATGAGAAGTGTAATTTAACAACAAGGCGTGATAAGAAAAGGCCCCATTAGCACAGACCCGCGTGAATTTATCTTTGTAACTAACAGTTTGAGTAAAGACATACACTATGTAGGAATTGTTTACAATGCTTCTGGGACAGATTGACTCTAATAAATCGTGATTTACAGTCTTTAATTTGAGACCAAACACGTATTGAGATATATTTCTTCGTTCCAACGGGTGTCAACTATCGCTCAATCAGACTAAGGGTGTTGCTTATTTGGCATGTTTATGTCTACACAACAATACATAAACACCGACACACACACACACAGCTACTTTCGTCATCACCCAATGACACATTTGATACACCGGCAGCGAGATTTGAATTGAATGACCGGCTGTTGTCTATTCCAAAAAGTAATTTCAAACTGACTTCTAAAAATAGTGATTCTAGTTAATAAGGAATGCTTTTTATTTTTTCAACTGGTTGTTCCCTTTTCGATCAATAAATATTTCAGAAAATAAGTGTCAAATTAAATTTGCTAGATAATTGAACACTGTTTTAAAATAGATTTGAAAAATTTACAAATATGTATGTAATTGGGCCATTAATATGAAAAATGTGATTATAACTACCTAAAAGATTGAACTATGGCTGGTGAATATAACAGTTAAATATGTACATTGTCCGAATTGCATATATATTAAACGAGTAAATGCAAATTGATGACCACTCTGTATTTGATAAGTATGTATACGCATGTGCGTTCTGATTGTGATATTATCTTGGTGATTGTGCATTGTTTGTAGGTCCTACTCGAATTTACCTGTTGGCACGTGTTGACAAGATAGGTTATCAAAAACATGCTTGACTGTGTTTTATGATCTGGAAAGTACATAGCTCGTGTAATACTATAGATTAAAGTCGCCTCTATCACAGAACATCACTCTCTCAGGAACTAGCGTGTCAGATATTGCCGGCTAAATGGAACGCGAAAGTTCATTCATTGCATCTCTAAAATGAAATAATTGTAAATTTTCAAATTTATTTATTCAGAGCAAGATAAGAAAGAAAAATATAATCAGAAGACCTGATATATAAAACTTAGATTGGATTGGATATGGGGAATGATGGCTCATGCAAAATATAATAACATGAATATTGGGATATAATAATCAATGGTTCTGTCACCTTCTATTTGTACTGGCTAAGTCAGTAAAATAAAAAACATTCTTATTTTTTCCCCCTAAAATAATGCTTATTAAAGACAATTGTTTGATGTATCCATTGGGGAACACGCCTTTTATATCGTATTAATTTTAAAAAAAAAATTCTTCAGAACATACAGTAGGTCTAAAATAACGTACAGGTTACGGTCAGTGCATATTGTTGATATCTGTAGTGCGATGATGATAGTTTTATTTCGTTATAGCTAGAAGTAAAAACCAGATACTTACATGCCAATTATCTGAATAGAATATCGTTCAATGACGCTAGTTTACACTAAAACCCAATTCTAAACCTCATATTTGTGGTCCAAGTGGTCACGCCAATAAAAGCGGTCTGACATGAGATAGATTGTTTGTGAGCGGAAGAAGAAAACTAAAACGATCTCCTGTGCCTAATGCAGCACTTTTCGTCATCAATCATAGATTAGCGGCCATCCGTAATATAATACAAGCTTCCATAAACACTAGTCAGGTTATGAAGAGGAATTGGATATTCAGTTACATAATCAACCTGAACCCATCTGCGAAACTACGTTAAATATGATTATGTTGTTAAACCTTTCATCAAATAAATATACATATACAGTTTAACCTATACATTAAACGGAGAGAGAAATACTTTGATTATTACCAAGGTTTGATCCTGTTAAAAATAGAAATAGGCACCGAATTTGTTTTACCACATTTCCACAAGAGGAGATTTTACTTTGACAACCCAATTGTAGCTCACAAGAAGACCAATATAGAGGTAATACCATTTTAAAGAAGACAGAAGATGCGCAAATCGTTATTTTATTTACAAATGCCTCCATTTACTCCTAAAGTTCAATGTGGATTTAAAAATAAGTGGTATACTTTTTGTCTAGTATAGACCCACAAATCAACTGATGAAATAACAAAATTGCAACTCCGAAAAGATTCATCTTGATATCCAATATTTCGACTTTTTATTAAGTTATCATCACGGAATAAGGTAATAATATTATTATGGCTTAATAAAAAGTCGAAATATTGGATATCAAGATGAATCTTTTCGGAGTTGAAATTTTGTTATACTTTTTGTATTACTATAATAATGGCCTTAGTAAAACGCTTTCCAGTAATAAGGCCTACTTGATCATGTTTTTAAAATTGCTTTCTAGTCGAGTTATAATCTTTGAGCACGTCTCATTACCACACAATTTGCTGTTTCCCAGTGATGGGTTATCAGCAGACAAAAAATGGGCTCAATAAGGAAACATTTCTTTACATAAACTATGGCTTAAATGGAAACAGAAGAGAGAGAGTAGAAGAGAGTGTGGATTTGGGGGGTAATAAATATAATTAAAACTTAGAAAAATCAATTGGTTAATCAATCACGCATGTTCAGCTCATTTCTATTGGGCCGGAACTGTAAAAAAAATCGACATCTGATATCCACGTGCAGAGTTCGTGTTTATAATTTAACTCGTTCTTCTTTGTTGTATTTTAGTGTTTTGGGTTATATGTTACACTGTTAATTGTGAAAGTATCTCTACCAGACAATTTCCATAATATGACAATTCTGGTGCGGATAATCTAATAATAGATCCATATCCATTTGTACCCATAATTCAATTAAATATGAAGTATACAACTGTGCTGTCAGTTGATCTTAGGCAATACAGGTTCAGTATTTTAGAAGAAACGCTTTGGAAATTGTTAAAATGAAGTTAGTTAATAAAGCACCAAGTGTACATGTCTGGCAACTCGGGGAGTTTCCTAAATACCGTCTGTGCGAGATTGTGGTTTGTAAATGTATAGGCTGTTTATGCTTCGCTTTAAGCAGCTGTGTCCTCTACGATTGATTCTAACTACAGTGTTGCAGACAAACTAGAGCAGAGTTAACAGCAAAATTAAACATGACTGTTCTCCACTGGGCCGTTTGTCTTAATTAAAACTTACCATTGGCTGGGGATAAGGAAAGCAAGTTAACCTATTCCGACAGTACAGTAGCCAACAACAACATCTGGAGACTTCGAAGGCACAAAAAGAGGATACAAATAAATGCCAAAATACTTACGTGTAGTATTAAATATGAACACTTGTAGTAGGCCTAACTTGGACAATGAACAAGTACAACATAAAGCAACTTTTGTAATTGAAGAAGTTGGAATAACTCCATTAATATAATTGACTTCATCATTAATGTTATCACTATACTTTCGAAACAGTAAGATAGCATATTTTTTTAGATTTTGTGGCTTAGGCCCCATACACGTTATTATATTTGCTTTGCTGGTGTGTTGTGTAGAAGCAAATAAGGCAACGGATAGTATTCCAGCTATTAATCCATAAAAAGAAATGGATATGGGCATGTTAATTAATAAACCAAGCTAACACAAAAAAGTTATTGCCACAGAAGAAGGCAGTTTGCCGATAGATGTCGCTGTGGCGTACTTCTGGTTTGAACTTTTTTGCTCCGGGCTTGTTCCGATGCCTCACGATCTTTCGTTGGTTTAATTATTGATTATAAACAAGACTGTGTTAATGTTTGGTCATGGATACTCTTGTTTTAGCCTCGGTTCACTGATCAGTTCTTCTCCCCTGGGATTCTCAACCCCAGTCTAGCTTTGGTGCCTTACCATTGAGTGAGGCGGTAGACATTGCCTTGGGGCAACGCGATATAGGCCTAATACTGATAAAATGTCGTCTATCTCTCCCAGGTTATCCGTACTTATAAAAATATTAATAGCTTTGGTCATGTAACAGAAAACAATGAAACTATGATTTAATGTATGTTTCCGATATAATGGCGCTCGCATGTTGACAATGATTCTTCAAAACTTGTCAATTTATTATGGAACACCCAGCGAATGATGTAAATGATATGATATATCAATATAGATGTTAAAGTAAAGGCTTTGTGAAAACTTATAGCAAGGTTAATACCTTTACAACACGCTTTCTGTAACTCTATATATGTTGGCTGTAACCAGTATCGTTATATCACAAATGATGGAGGCCATATCTGAGTTATAACTTCCTTAACCTGACACGTGAGTTCCTGAGAGATCTGATATTCTGTTATATTAGAGACTTAAGAGTATAGTATTTCACGAGGCATGTACTTTCCAGAACATAAAACATAATGAAGCATGTGTTAGGTTACCTCACTTGTCACCACATGCCTATAGGTAAACTCGAGTACTACCTGCAAATAATTCAATTGCCGTATATATAATCATCAAGATAATATTACAAAACCATAATCGTATAGATGTGTACATAATTATCAAATACAGAGCAGTCATCATTTTGACTTTCCTCATTTAAATATATTAGCGGTACCCGCACCGCTTCGCTGGTCCAACCAAACTTGAAGTGAGTACAGTGCTAGAAGAAGGAGTAACCAGAATCAATATATATTTATATGTATCTGGTGGAAACCAAGAGTGGCATCTTGTAAAAGTCAGACACGGATCAGAAAGTGACCCCCATTTTGTACATGTATGTGCCTAAAACATTTCCTGGGTCATGCATGCCTTTTTGAAATCTATATGGTGTGTGGGGTCTATCTCTTTTGATTTGGGAGATATCTTTTGATTTGGGAGATAAATGTACACAGACAAACACACAGGCAGACGCCTCTCTTTTATTGATTTGGATGTTAATCTTTGGAGTAGCAATAACGATGGGCTATGTTTTATGTCGTATTACATTTATATGCATGGTTTTAGAGTGCCAATTACATATGTGTATTTAACTAGAATTTTCAAATTTATTTTAACACTATATTAAGTCGTCTAAAAAGTAAAAAATTGGCAATTATTTTCTGCAAAGGGATCGATGCTGAAAAGAAACAACCAGTCGAAAAAAATAAAAACAACATTTATGAAAAAAAATCACACAAGGCTTTATGGATAGCAAACTTTTGGTATACTATAATGCCTATCCATAAATGTTTATCCATAAAGCCTTGTGGAGTTTTTAGTGCTTCAACTTCTAAATGTCTCTTAAACAAGTTATTCAACATTTATGAACTAAAATTACTATTTTTACCCCTTCGTGAAGGGGGCCTACATCTTACTCACTCTCATGTTGGGGCTTATGTTGTTGTTGTTCTTGTTGATGTAACAATAATTACATGGACTATTGTTCAGTCAATATTGTAATCAATGTTCTGAGAATTTGGCCGCAGTATATACCTGGTGGTAATACTAGTTTCATAACGGAGCCGGAATTTTAAATTTTACCATGGCCTTCTTAAAAAGCGAGTTTATCATTTGTTTTTTAATCCACACAGCACAAATGTCAAGGCTGAGGCATATATTGTTATACATGTCTCGAAGCCTGCAACCACAGGATTTGCAAAGCATGACTGCAGGCCACGAGTTATGTCTCGCCTTGCGAACTTGTTAGATTTCACGTTTGATATTACTTTTTGGAATAGACCCAGCCGTTCATTATACGGCTGGTGTATAAATTGTGTCATTGGGTGATGAAGAAGATAGCTGTGTATGTGTTTGTATTTATGCATTGTTGTGTATACATAAATATTCCAAATAAGCAGCATCCTATGTCTGATTAGACGACAGTTCAGACTTGTTGGACTAATCCCAAATTAAAGACTGTAAATCACGTTTTATTAGAGTCAATTTGTCCTATAAGCATTGTAAACAATTCCTAAATAGTGCATATGTTTATTCAAACTGCTAGTTGTGGAGAAAAATTCACGCAGGTCTGTGCTAATGGGGCCTTTTCTTATCACGTCTTGTTGTTAAATTACACTTCTCGTCTCGTCTTCTCGTATTCTACATGACAATTAGGCTGATGTAAATCTGCCGATAATGACGTCGCATGGACAAGTAATTACTATCAAACACTGGACTAGAAGTGAGAGAGAGATCGACAGATATTTGGCAGTGTATTGCATGTAAGAAGACCACTGTTTCTTGCAGAGTATCTCACTTTTCTACTTATGCCCTCAATTCCTTAATTGGTTTATTTAAACAAAGGTTTACAAGACTCAAATTTCCCGCTCTGAGCTATCCTCCCTTGGTCTTCCACTAGGGGCGCTGCGCTTCCGGACTCATAG